>CM047427.1:14013105-14220384 GCA_026168455.1 Theocolax elegans | reverse complement strand
TTTTTTGAAAAAATTGATATATTGGCCATGTTTATCACTTAATAACTCAAATCTAACAATTTTTTCTTATATACATTAAATTTGAAAAAGTTTATTAATTTCAAGAAGAATCAGTTCAAATATTTCATTTATTTTATTTTAAAACTTTGAATATATTTATAATCAATAAAAACCTTTATAGTAAAAAAAAGGGTTGTACGATCAAAAATATTTTATCCATCCAAGAATCTAATTCATCGATGATTAATTACCTTCAAAATGGTGCAAAGTTTGAGTGCGGCAGAGCATTTCAGACAAGTTATGGTGTTTTTAGGCAAATTTCTTAAAAAAAGAGAGCGAATGCATTTTATGAAGAAAACAGACTAACCGTATACTTGCATTCAAACAATATGGCACTATTATTCCTCAATATTACTAAAATATACTATTTATTGTTAGTTACTGATACTTTTATTTAGTTGTTATTTAAGTCTGATACTTTTAGTTATACCTGTTATATAATTGGATTTATTGGAATCATAAAAAGTTTTAGGTATTTATCCAATTATATAACAGGTATAAATGCTTATACCTACTGTTTTGTGTTTGTAAGCAACTTAGAGATTAAAAACTATCAGTAACTAACAATAAATAGTATATTTTAGTAATATTGAGGAATAATAGTGCCATATTGTTTGAATGCAAGTATACGGTTAGTCTGTTTTCTTCATAAAATGCATTCGCTCTCTTTTTTTAAGAATTTGCCTAAAAACACCATAACTTTGTCTGAAATGCTCTGCCGCACTCAAACTTTGCACCATTTGAAGGTAATTAATCATAGATGAATTAGATTCTTGGATGGATAAAATATTTTTGATCGTACAACCCTTTTTTTTACTATAAAGGTTTTTATTGATTATAAATATATTCAAAGTTTTAAAATAAAATAAATGAAATATTTGAACTGATTCTTCTTGAAATTAATAAACTTTTTCAAATTTAATGTATATAAGAAAAAATTGTTAGATTTTGAGTTATTAAGTGATAAACATGGCCAAAAAGTCAATTTTTTCAAAAAATTCGACTTTTTGATTGGCTACAACTGTGGTACTAATTGAAATTCAGGTCTAAAAATTTAGCTACACTCTATTCAAGTAGTTTTTACTGATTCCATACATTAAAACAAAATTCTATTTTTTAACTGGATCACTTCACATGGAATCTCCCATATATATATATATATTTGATTTAAATAAACATAAATGATCTATTCTTACTCATCTTTTACTATTTTTACAGCATATCATTGATTTAAAAAAAACGAAAGGGAGAAGGACACCTATTTATTGATAAGTCAGCTATCAATGAAGAAATAAACTGTTATATTATCTACATGTTTTTAATACCTGAATATGAATAGCGTGTCGGGTAATAAGGACTGGTAAACAATATAAATAATATTATTGTGTTAATATTAACTTAAAATTTGTTTTATTGTAAAGAACAAGTTTGATTAATATAACAAATGTTTGTAAATACAGGTTTGTAAGGTATGTAAATTTTGAATATTTGTAATGTATTTACTGGTCATAGAGATGTGGTGCAGTACTATTAATCTTTAAGGGGGTCTCATACTCAATTTTTACCAACCGAGCCATAGAGTGATAGTACGGTTGAAAAATACTTCAATCTAGATAAATATAAAGAATTTCGACAAACTAGAAGATAGGTGCCCTTTCTTTTGTAGTTATGTATCACTGTGCAAAGTTTCTATTTATTATATGAGGCATTGAAGAGAAAACCTTGTATAAAAAACACTATCTACGGCGTCCACATAATCGTATCAATAAAATGACTTGAAACTTTGTATAGAAGTAAATAATTATTTAATAAAGGGCATCTAACTGTTTGTTTTGCATAGTTTTATAAAACTAAAAGTAGTTTTATTATCATTATTAAAAGAATATTTTACGCTAGATGGCAGTACGCACGGATCATGGCAAGCTAGAATATGCTTTCGCCGCTGTCACTATCGACATCACGCATGCGCATTTGTTTCAGACTCGAGACATTAAAACAAAATTCTATTTTTTAACTGGATCACTTCACATGGAATCTCCCATATATATATATATATTTGATTTAAATAAACATAAATGATCTATTCTTACTCATCTTTTACTATTTTTACAACATATCATTGATTTAAAAAAAACGAAAGGGAGAAGGACACCTATTTATTGATAAGTCAGCTATCAATGAAGAAATAAACTGTTATATTATCTACATGTTTTTAATACCTGAATATGAATAGCGTGTCGGGTAATAAGGACTGGTAAACAAATATAAATAATATTTATTGTGTTAATATTAACTTTAAAATTTGTTTTATTGTAAAGAACAAGTTTGATTAATATAACAAATGTTTGTAAATACAGGTTTGTAAGGTATGTAAATTTTGAATATTTGTAATGTATTTACTGGTCATAGAGATGCGGTGCAGTACTATTAATCTTTAAGGGGGTCTCATACTCAATTTTTACCAACCGAGCCAATAGAGTGATAGTACGGTTGAAAAATACTTCAATCTAGATAAATATAAAGAATTTCGACAAACTAGAAGATAGGTGCCCTTTCTTTTGTAGTTATGTATCACTGTGCAAAGTTTCTATTTATTATATTGAGGCATTGAAGAGAAAACCTTGTATAAAAAACACTATCTACGTGTCTACTACGTACGGCGTCCACATAATGAAATTTTCGTACAATGTTTTCTCTTACACGTATCAATAAAATGACTTGAAACTTTGTATAGAAGTAAATAATTATTTAATAAAGGGCATCTAACTGTTTGTTTTGCATAGTTTTATAAAACTAAAAGTAGGTTTATTATCATTATTAAAAGAATATTTTACGCTAGATGGCAGTACGCACGGATCATGGCAAGCTAGAATATGCTTTCGCCGCCGTCACTATCGACATCACGCATGCGCATTTGTTTCAGACTCGAGACAAATAGCCGAGCAAAATAATTTGATTTGACTCCTATAAAATTTTTAAATACGTGTCATACTGATACTCATATTATGACTAGTTGAATTTTCGACATGGCAAATTGAACCGTACTACGTATTTATCATAGATTGAATGTAAAAGGAAACGTACTGCTGCAAGAATCCGGCATATCTATCGATCAACCCAAGGGAGCGGATCAAAAATCGACTTGCGAGCCGTGCTCCGCTCCCTTGGGTTCTGCTATCGTTGGTCTTGAGTGTAATGTCGTATTTTTTCAGTATGTAAAAAAAATAAATACGTATAATTGAAATACGTACAAATTCCGTAAACCAAATATACGTAACATTTATTATATATGTATATATCGAAATATGGATTATAATAGATAATAGAAAATGCGTATAAGTGAAATACGTTATTTTTTAATTTTTATATTGGAAAAAAATAGTCACACTATTTTTACTACGATGCTGTGGATATCAATGGCTCCATCTACGATCACTTCGATTACGACTTGCCATAGATGGCGCTCTTGATGATAGTTATCATTTCTTATATATAACCAGTATTACCGGCGGTCAGAACAGTAAAATCGCAGAATTGAGTATGAGACCCCCTTAAGTAACTATTTACTTACAATTGTTAAATGACGTATAACTAGGTAAAATTGTTGTATTAGTTATAAACTCATAATGAAATTTGCATATTTGTGTGAAATTTGAAGACATGTGTAAGACACTGATCTGTAATGGTTAACGGATCACATGTTGAATGTCTATATTCACTTATTAAACTTTAAGGGGGTGGCATACCCGGTGGGTTACCGACTGAGTAAAAAAAGACAATTATTCCATTTATTTTAAAAAATAAGCACTTTTATGCAAAACCCAAATACAGAAGCACTAGATAATTAAATAATAAGTCATTCTACGAAGTTTCAAGTAAATACAACAAAGACACCCTAAAAATTTCTGCACCGAAAATGTACGTTTATCTCTGATTTTTCGATGCAGAAATTTTTTAGGGTGTCTCCATCATCTTGACCTGGAACTTCATAGAATTACTTATTATTTTATTACCTAGTGCTTCTGTATTTGGGTTTTGCATTAAATTACATATTTTTTTAAATAAATGCAATAATTGTCGTTTTTTGCTCGGTCGGTAACCCACCGGGTATGTCACCTCCTTAAGTGTAAATAAATTTGCATATTTTTCTGCATTTTGAAGGCATATGTAGCTACTTCATTGTGAGTGAGGTTTCACACATTGAATGCCTGTACTATAATTACCATAATTCACTTTTTTATTGTAATATAATCTGAATCTTTTACTTAATTTTAATAGATATTACAATTGCACATAATTAGATAAATTAATGTATTGTAAAGATGTTAAAAAATATTATTAAAAGAAAATTAAAAAGACGCAACGAAGTTTATATAGACAAAAATATTGTTTTGAAAGTAAAAATATGATGAAAAAGTATGAAAATACATCAACCATTCTAAAATCAACAAATTATCTTAATTTTTTATTACTTATGTAAAAAATAATTGTTAAAGACTAATAAATAAATGATTATTGTACATAATTTCAAATTTTTATACAGTGCAATTTTTTTAACCAAAGGGATATTTAAAAAAATTTTAATAATTGATTACTGATTTCCTAGCAAGTTACTAGTTTTCTGCGTTTTTTGATGGTAAACCTGTAATTTTTTGTCCTAAGTTGGTAGTAGGTATAAAGTTTGGAAATACAGGAATTTCCGTTAGATTGTTCTTTTCTTTCGAGTCTGCCGAGGAGTAAGGACATATTAGAAGTTGCATTGAGACCACGAGTATCTACAGAATTGCAATAAATGGCAGGAAATACAAGTAAGCAAACTATTGTTTATATATACATAACAATAATTAAATAATCATTAAATATTTATTTTCACAAATAAATTTAATATTAAATATAATAATCAAGTTTTAAATAATGTAACATTGTTTAAATATAATTCTTTTATAATTTGTTGTTATTTAATTAAATCTTTTATTAATTGAATTAAATTAAATTTTTTTTATATATTCCTTTTTTATCTTAATAAAAAAATGAAGAACAGTGCGCTTGCACACATGCGCAGATATATATATATACACACATGTATATATGATAGAAACAAAAGACGAACAGCACATACATACATATACATGGAATATCTATATGCGTTGCTCTTCATTTGTTTATCGAGAGAAAAAAAAACTATTTATTTTAGAGTTGATTGGTTTTACAGTTTGTAAATATAAATTTTTTGTTTAAATGAATAAATTACTTTTTTTATATGAATAAATTTAATTAACAGTTTAACAAATAAATTTATTAATAAGTAATATTTTATTCATGTATTATTCTAATATGTTCAAATATAATTCACTTAAAAATGTTTTAAGAAAGTCTAATAAATTGATGTATTAGGGCAAAGCAGGCGCAGTAATCCAGCCATGGAAACAAATTATCCACCTCTACCCCAAGCTGGCGGCATAAGAAGTAGGGGATTAGAAAATGAAAATAAGCAAGTACCACAAGCAGTTGCTCAACAACAGCAGCTTCCTGTTGCATCAACAGTTGCTGAACAACAGCCACCAGCAATTGCTCTGCAGCAGCCGCCACCTGTAGCACAAGCAATTGCTTTGCAGCAGCCCCGCCACCTGTAGCACAAGCAATTGCTTTGCAGCAGCCGCCACCAGTAGCACCAACAATTGCTTTGCAGCACCCGCCCCAGTAGCACCAACAATTGCTTTGCAGCACCCGCCACCAGTAGCACCAGGGATTGCTTTGCAGCAGCTGCCACCAGTAATACCAGCAGTTACTCATCAACAAGGAATATCATTAAGCAGCACACCAGTCGCTACCACTAGTACCAGTACACCAACAGACACCATCAGTGCCAGTGCAGCAGCTATTTGCATCAGCACAGCAGTTGCCTCAAGAAGTGGTAAATTATTACACTTATATATTTAAATCAGCCTTATAGCTTGCTAATTTGAAGTTCGCCAAATATAATTATTACTTTAATTTTAAATCAAATTTACAACTTTTGCTAATTTGAAAAATATGTTAATTAAGTATTTTATTTTTCAAACAATTAGTTTTATATATTTTTTAATCAATTTATATTATTCTTAAATAATTCCTATTTTTTAAGACAAAAAATATACATTTTGTGTTTTAAATTTTTCAAAATAGAAAAATGTATTTATGTGTAAAATAAATTTTTATTTTTGCAATTAATATTAAAATTAAACAATTTAAAGTCTTTATTTTAAATCATTATTTTTATTGTAGTACTCTTTGTTAAATTTTTAATAGCACTTTAACAAAAAAGTTATAACTAAATGGAAATTAAAGAAAATTGTAATTTTTGATGATTTTTTTTTTGATAAATTGTAACATTAATACAAATTATAATAAAATACTTAATAAATCAAATTTTTTTTTAATACTATAATTTGAATTCAACGTTTTTTTACAGAATGAGCAAAACCATGATGTGAACCGTGGTAAGGGACGTGGCTACAAATACAAGCCTTCATACTTCAACAGTTATAACGTGTCGCCACCACGACCATCACCAACAATGTCATGTCGAAATTGTACAATTTTATTGCACGAAAACTTACGACTCAACAGAAAAGTAGAGGATATGGAAAAGGTATATCGTACAATTTATTTTCTACCACTATAAGACCTTTATCGTAATTTTCTTACTTATTAAAAAAATTATTATCAATAGATTAAAAATAAAATTTAAAAAGTGTAATAAATATTAAATAACAATTACAATAATTTTTATTAGTTCAATGTGTAATACTAAAAATTAAATCAAAGTGTGTTGTTTAAGAAATAATAATAAATGTTTTCATTTAGCCGAATTCCAAATACAATTATGTTTTTCATTATAGGAACTGGCCCAGTTGAAGAAAAAGGAAGAGGGTGAAGACAAAAACAACAATTATTGCATGAATTATTGAATAAAAAATTCACGCCACCGGTACCCATGTACCCATACATGCCAAATCCGTTTTCATTCATGTGTTGAAATAGTAACCTATTTTTTTTCTTATAAAAAATTTGTTTAATCTCTACCTTACCAAATTTTCATATTTTATTTTTTTTACGATATTATCTAATTATTTTTCAAAAAATGCTTATTTTTTCTGTGTACTTTCTTGTGTACATTATGTAGTATATAATAATATTTGATAAATATTCTAAAATGTATTCTAATTTTTAACTTTTGTATTTGTCTTAAGTATAACGTAAATAAATAGAAGTTATCCGTGAACTTGAGTAAATTTATTTATTGTTAAAGGCTGCTATTAATATATTAATAATTTCAAATAAAACAAAAACAATTTAAGTTATAACAAATTTTTTCCTGCAATTTTTAACGTAGACTCTCGATTCGTCAAACTGTTGTATTCAATTTTCTCTCGTAGCTTTCCTATTTTTTCCACTTGCTCTTCTCCTATTTTTTTCAATTTTCTTTTCAAATTTCATTTCAACCACACAACTTCTCTTCCAAGAATAAAAAAGGCACGTCCAAAAAGTGTACTACAAAAAGCTGGCAGGATGAAAAAAAAGGCAAGGGCATGGGTCAATCCCAAACAACACCAGACAAAGCAGATCATGCAGAAATCGTACAGGATGCTGAACGGAAGAATCATCAGTGATTTATAATTGAGGAGCTGGATGCAAGAACACGCCAAGCGCAGCGAATGGATAGAGGAGGCGGAGAGAAATTAAGAAATTGACGTCACCGTGACCAAATTTTTTAATTTGCCGAATTTAATTTAAAAAAATACTGTCGTATGCAGAATTAAAAGACGCAACTTTTTTCTATTTAATGTTTTTCTGTGCGATGTGCAGATCAGATGAAAAAAATTAAGAACTGGAAATTTAGAAAACGGATTTTTAATCCATTTTTCAAAATTGAATCGCTGTAACTTTGACAAATCTTAATGAAATTCCCTGATTTTTCGTACAGATACTTAATATAGTCTAACGATAAATATAAACCTGTCAAAAATCTATTTTAAATACATTTTATACAACAATTGAACTTAACGTAAATAACAAGCTTTTAATACGGTTTCAGTATTCAGTAGCCGAAAGTGTGTTGTAAAGTCTTAGACTTCGCAAACTTTCAGCAAGAGATTTGTTCGTTTATATTTGAAGATAATTTCTTAAAAATTTCAGCTTATTTAGATAAAAAATTTCGCGTACACTGAAAAAGCACCGATACAATCGCTGCGCTTACGAGAGTGAATACGTTCCCCTTCCTATTTGGCGCAACGTTTCGACGAGTTTTGGTAGAATAATTGCACCAAAATCGCGCGACAACCGTTTGCATGTGAGCGGTAAAAAAAATTGCTTCTTCGGAAATAGATTAAATCTTTCGATTACTGCGCAGGTTTTCAATATACAGGGTGTCCCAAAAAGACCCGAACCCCCCGATAACTTTGCAGGATGAAATCCTATCAAAAAAAGTTAAATAGAAAAGTTATAGGATTTCAAAAAAAGAATTCAGCGGTGGCCATGTCTTTGACCTTGACCCCAGTTTTCAAGGTCAATTCAAGGTCATCTTTATAATTTTAAATAGAAACCCCTATTTTTTATTTCACAAATCGATAGAGCGTAAAATTTTACGTCCAAATATGGAGAGAAAATTTTTTTTTTAATATCCTTGAAGGTCATGTGAAGGTCGAAATTAGCTTTTTCTTAAAAACTCGATGGGATTGAGCTGTAGAGAAAAATGTTGCAAGCAATATCAATAGCAAAATAATCATAAACAAAAAAGTCAAATAATAATAATTTTAATGACAAATTTATTGGTGAGATTGTATTTGTCCTCGCCCTTATGTTCTACCTAGATCAAATAAAGTTCAAATTAAAAATTTTGACAGAAATCCCTGTATTCAGTGTGACCATCGATAAAGTATCAGTTTTTCGTTTCAGTTTTTGTTCAAAACATTTGCCGTGATATCCTTATAAGTTATTTGAAATTCAAATGTTTTCTCTTTTTAATTTACTTCAATTAAATCTTTATTTGAACTAAACCTGAGAGGAATAAAGCTTTACCTAGGTATAATGATTGACTTGAGAATTTGAAGGGGATTCTTTTATCTCATCTTATTCTAATTCAAGTAATTTTTTAAGTAGCGAGTTTGAATTAATTGACTATACCTATCTACATACCTAGATTAATAAGTACATATCTATTGTACGTGTTCTCATAATTTTCTCACATATTATTTATTAATTTTAATGTTAATTATAAGTTTTCTCTGTAAATAATGGCTTTTCTCCGACTTTCTGAGCGAGAAAAAATATCTCTTATGATGATGAGAGGTTGGGGCGATCGTCAGAGATCTTACAATCAAGTACGAGAGTTATTCAATGAAACATTTCGGAATGGTGATGGTCAACCATTTATTTCTAAATCAACCATTAGTGAAACTATTCGACATTTCGAACAAACTGGTAGTCTAAAACACCGTGCAATTACTGGACGGCCACGGTCAACAACAAGTGAGGATAATCGAATGGAAATTGCGCAAGCGTTTGTTCAAAACCCACATTTAACTGTTCGCAAAGCAAGTGAACAACATGTGTTACCTCCATCAACAGTCCATAGAATTTTAAAATCGATAAAATTTCATCCTTACAAAGTAAATTTAATACATGAACTTAACGAAGATGACCCTGACCGAAGGATTGAATTTTGCGATACTATGATGACCACAATTGACGAGGATCCAAATTTTCTTTACAGCATTGTCTTCTCAGATGAATGTACTTTCACATTAAATGGAGAGGTAAATAGACATAACTGTAGATACTGGTCTGATAGTAATCCACATTGGACGAGAGATGAGCGTACACAATATCCCCAGAAATTGAATGTCTGGGCGGGTATTGTGAATAATCAATTAGTTGGACCCTATTTCATTGATGGAGATCTAAATGCAGTAAAATATGAAGCAATGCTACGCGGACAGATAATACCGAGAATAAGGGAAATTGTGGGTGATAATTTTAATCATACATGGTTTCAACAAGATGGTGCGCCAGCTCATTACGGTAGAAATGTTCGTGCTCTCTTGGATTTAGAATTTCATCACCGATGGATTGGAAGAAGAGGCGAAATAGAGTGGCCCGCTCGATCGCCTGATTTGACTCCTCTAGATTATTTTTTATGGGAATATCTTAAGAGTAAAGTGTACGAAACTAAGCCAAATAATTTAGATGAATTACGTGACAGTATTATTCGAGAAGCTGCTTTGATAGATCAAAACATTATTAGAAATGCTGTGTCTAATTTTTATCAACGGATAGCTCACTGTCAAACAGTAGATGGACTTCAGTTCGAACATTTACTTTGAAAAATGTACGCAGATCAAGTAACAAAAACAGATTGATGGACGTAAACCATTTTTTTTTATTTGTTCAACTTTCTGTCATTGTTTAAATTAATTTTTTTTT
Source organism: Theocolax elegans (assembly GCA_026168455.1). Classification (NCBI taxonomy): domain Eukaryota; kingdom Metazoa; phylum Arthropoda; class Insecta; order Hymenoptera; family Cerocephalidae; genus Theocolax; species Theocolax elegans. Next base: position 14,209,860 of record CM047427.1, on the reverse strand, counting down.
AAATAACTAATTTTTTTTTTTTTTTGGGGCCCTTGAAAATCCATCCTGCTACGTCCTCGTCGTGGGTCCTGGACGCTTTATTCAATGATAATGCGACTGAACGCAGGTACTGGTAATGCAAGAAAGAATCCGTCGATTAAACGATAGCCTCCAGAAAATCTTTTAAATTAATTTTATTTAAAACCTGGACACACATCCTATAAAATTGATTGCCCTTTTACTTGTAAGTTCAACTTGGTCCTTTATTGATGCGGTTTTCATTTAAAATTTTAAATTGGACCGTGATTTGATCAAAAACAATAAAGTGAAGGTGAAATAAAAGTTCACCAATAAATTTGTCATTAGAAGTACTACTGATATTCCTTGCGACATTTTTCTCTACAGCTCAATCCCAGTCGAGTTTTTAAGAAAAAGCTAATTTCGACCTTCACATGACCTTCAAGGATATTAAAAAAAAAATTTTTCTCTCCATATTTGGACGTAAAATTTTACGCTCTATCGATTTGTGAAATAAAAAATAGGGGTTTCTATTTAAAATTATAAAGATGACCTTGAATTGACCTTGAAAACTGGGGTCAAGGTCAAAGACATGGCCACCGCTGAATTCTTTTTTTGAAATCCTATAACTTTTCTATTTAACTTTTTTTGATAGGATTTCATCCTGCAAAGTTATCGGGGGGTTCGGGTCTTTTTGGGACACCCTGTATAACGAAATGCATGCATGTTACGTGAGGTTATGTTGTACAATCATGCAATAAAGATATTACTCGAAGTAATAACATTTTACTTACATTCAAACAAATGTTTTAAATGTTCTAAGTTGTATCTTGTGAAAAACTCGTTCATTTCAAGCTTCCATAATGTACATAAATATATATTAAAACTCTTACTCTAAGGTCTAAGCCGGTACTGTCGAGTCAACGAGTAAAGGTTCAATCGTTACTCACTAGTCGAGGGAGCCCGGTTGTACTCTGCTTTCGACACAAATGACATTCGTAACAAATGACCCGTAAGGTACAATAATTGCACCAAAAGTGGCGTTCTATCCGTGCTAATTCAAAGTACATCAGATTCACTATTGTAAAGGCAGCAATTGCATTTTTTGGTACAACCGATGTACCAAAGCCTTGTCAGTGTACACTCATCAATATAAACAACGAAATTGTAAACAAATGAACATCGACTTTGTTATTTATCTTTCTTTTTATTTCAATAAACTCAGTTTATTAATAGAATTCAATCCGGTATTCAAGTATTTGAATTTAACCCACGTACGATTCCTTCCGTAATCCTAAGAGCTCGTATATTTCTGGTTGACAAGTACTCGACGCGATATCCCTGTTTCGCGGTCAATTTCAGATTTGAATTTTACCTGGTTGTTATCTGAAACAGTAATTCGGTTTCAGACTAACACTTAACAATTTTGGTAGAGCGGACAGGTAACCGCCGCCGCAACGTGGGAAAAATACGTTTATTTAAATACGGTAAGTTTAACCGTACCGCTGAGCAGCCGCGATATTAAAATAAACATCCGTGCGGCAACCAAACTGTTACACTACATATAAAAATTGTGTAAATGATGTTATATAAGTAAATTATATTATATAAATTATTATATTACACTATTCAGTAATACACTGAACTTACTTAATCTAAGGTTGTTATACTTGGTAATTTAATAAGTTTATATTTTTTCTTTATTATATTCCTATTTATTATATTCCTTGTAACTGGAAGCATATCGAGTTGATTATTCGTACGTATACGTAGTGGAATTTTTCTTAGATTTTGCATGTTCTATGTAGTTTCCTGCTTTACTTTCCTGCAATTTTTTTTTCACTCTGATACAGCTTTGTTTTACTGCATTTTATAATATATGTACAAAAAGTACCACATTTATAATTGTATTGTAAAGAAATTATAAAAATCAATTAAAATCTAATTGTGGCTTGTTTTTTTATATTTGTGCACTGCATGTTTTTCTTATAGCACTGTATATGCATATTGAAAAAAATCATTTATAATTAATTTTTTCTAAATAGTACATCAACCGGTGACAACCGGCCTATAAATATTTCTGGTATGAGTGGCAATCCCGCTCAGCTCTATATTTGCATGGTATGGTCTTTATTTTTTTTTAAATTAACAATTATTTCGGATATGTCTCGACTGACCTCAGCGCCATTACTCTTGGTGTCGATTTTAGGAGAGATCGCTTATGCCATCTTCGTCATAAATATATAATTAAATTTAACAATCTATATTACCGACCCGCGGAACGTTGTTTTAGACCATCCGATATCCCCTTAAGGACATTGCTGCCGAATTAGGCAATAAAATAGCCCCGAAATCCATTTATAGATGATTGTGACAAATAAATGGAACATAAAGTGTCAGTTACTCAGTTCAGAACAGCAATTTTCTGATGAAAATTTCACAGAATATTCTTACAGTGACAGTTCAAAAGATGCTTCAAAAGATTGGTTTAATCAATCAGGAAATGAAGGCAGAAGTGAGTTTAAGATATTCCTCACCAAAGAAGATTTTGAATTGTTGGTATGTGAAAAAATATTTTAATAAAATGTACGGATTTTTAGTAATTTACGGTTCAAAATATTACAATCAAAGATTTGTGGCGTGGTATTCGCGTACCCGGTAAAATTAATTAATAATAATTAATTTAATCAATATAAATCAGCCGTTGGGCCGTGTTACCCAATACCGCGTATAGAATTTATTTATCTCGCGAAGATGCCGGCTGTCGCCAGGAACACGAGTTTGCTAGGACGCACGGTGTGGAAGATTCGGGCGACCCTTTTTGCCTCGACACGATTTAGTTTAGTTGCAACAATAAAATGTTGGCGGGAGCGGGAAGACACAATAACTACACAATTTAAATTAAAATAAAAAAGGGAATTTATTTGAATTTTAACAAAATGACCATCCAGGCCTTGTGCCGCGACAATAATTATTTCGCGCGGGCGGAAGTATCGGGAGTCAACCGGATCGAGTACCTCGCCTGCGGTTAACTACACCCCGATATCCGCTATTCGGGTACCGGCATACCCGAATACACTCCGGAGTTCACACACCCCCATACACTCGGGGAAGGGGGACACGCGCGGTAATATAAACACACTTACCGGGATGCGCCCTGTGGATGGCCCAGCCGATCCATGTCCCGGTGGCCTCCTACGGTGGTGATAAGGCAACCCGACGCCGCGGCAAATGGATCGCGAACCGCGTTAACACTCGCGCACAACCCCGTCCTAATCACACACCAAAATTACTCACGGTACACGACGCGAGGATGATCCGGGTCGATGGCTTTTGCGCCTTTTCTTAGCCTCGCACAAACTGATAACTCGGCACCGGTTTACTTCATCCACCTCGAGCGGCGGATCGGAACGTACTGAATTAGGCAATTGCCTAATTTCCCGAAAAAGGGATGAGAGAGGGGAAACTCACACATATACTCTCGCGCTCTCATCTCTATGTATTGTTGCGCGCGTAATTGTACACTTGAGTTAAAGTAAACAAGTGTCGTCGGTTGGCTTCGACATACCAAAGGCTCCGACGACTTACAATCAAAATGAATTTAAATACTTCATCTGCCGCGAATAGATTGTGTGACGATTTCTGTCACAGATTTAATTAACGGCTATTATTTTATTCAGGGAATTCCATTGTTAATATTTACTCCCTGCTTCGTTTATTAATGATCTAAGCATATCATTGCGTTTTCGAGAAATCGTTTACTAAGCATGTGAATTTATTTTCAATAAGGTAAGAAATATAACTCATTCAGTAAGGGATTTCTTATGAGTGAAATATTTTACACTTAAGATTAATATCGAGTTACATTAATAAACGTAGTTCACTATTTCTTTATTTTTACATACTACTATCGCTCATAAGTTTGACTTCACTGAAAATTTTACCAAACTCAAAATTAAATAGATTCAGTTCAAATATAATTAAAAAATTTTGCTTCTATTCATTCCAAAGTTCAATTTAAAATTGGCCTGGGACTATTTTTTTCATTGAAATTTCGAAATGTCTTTTTGATCCGACGTATGAGAGTTTTTCGAGGATAGGGATACCAAATTGGTGCTACGGAAATGTTGATTAAACCTTACATTTAATTTATATCTTAATTTAAAAATCTTTCAATTTATGCACAACAAAATTGAAAATAAAAATTATCAACTTACTTAAAAATGAAGTTATACACAAAATACAAATACTAATCGAAAGGTCTTGAAAAAAATGACTAATTTTCACTATATTGAACATGCACTTCGTTTATACAATGCATTTTAAACTAACCAAAATTTCATCCATTTTGTGTTGGTTTATATTTATTATTAACAATGTAAGATGTCTATTTTGAATATTGTTATACATGAATCAAAAGACATGTAGTGAAGTAGGCAATTTAGCAATATAAAAATTGACTGCGGTATTCCAGTGCATATAATCTATTTTGAAGAAAAGATTTGCAAAACAAGAACTCGATTCTCAGATCATAGGTTTGGTTCTAAACAATATTAAATTTCTTAACTCTTATGTTATCGTCGATTGACTGGAAGAAGAGCGTATCTCGACGACCAACCGGTTTAAAAAAGGCCAATCTGTTGGGTAAAAAACCTATTTCGAAATTAGTTTGTTGTCAAAAAATGTTTCGTTGCTTTGAATATCCTTAGGAAAACTAATGAAAAATGTTTCGAGCATTGTTGAAATTCCGGGAAGAGTATCGACCGGCGAGAATAAACCGATCGATATTCTTCCCGAACATCAAAGTCAAGCGCGTAAAGGGGGGGCGCGAAGGAACGCGAAGGAGCCGCGAAGGGACTCGCGACGGGGGGAACCGCGGGCTACGCTAATTGGCCGCGGTGATCACGCGTTACATTTTTGGGGGAAAAAATTAGGCGCGCGACTTAGCACTGCGTACTCGCGTTTGTTCAGTTCAAGCTTGAACAGCTCTCGCATCGATCATCCGACGGATTCGCTCCGCGCTTGGTAAAATTCAGGGAATGCGATTCGTGTTTTTTCTTCGTTCTCGTGGGGTTCGCGAATTAACGTAATTTAATTCTATTTCGACGGTTTTGTTCGTCATTTTTCATTACGTGTCGGGTGTGCGACGCGTTCGCGTGTGCACGCGAGTTTTATCTTTTTTGCTATTATTCACACACCACAAACAACGTCGAGAGGTGCTCCTCACACACGGAGTTCATCTTCGATCAATCCTGCCTTCGGGTACCTCACAATTTAAGCCCTGCAGTCACCAGCGTCGACGCGCTAAATCTTTACACTCTTACACACGAGAAGACCAGGCTTCCCGCCTATTGACCTGGATCCAGTTGCATTTGCAACGCTACACAATTGCGTAAGATTATTCCGTAAGATATCCCTTTCCCAAAGCATATTTAAAGAAACAGAAAATTTTTAGGCAGCAAGCTAGAAATAGCCAGCGTAAAAAAATCAAGTTTAAGCAAAGTTTTGAGAAACTTTACGTTTTACGAACCCAATTTTAGGCAGTCATTTGTTGTAATTTTTGTTTTTGCCATACCTTTGCAAATATCAACGTATTTGGACGACCTTTATTTTGCTATGAAATTTGGTTATCTGTGCCTTGTTTTTATCAAAGTACAAGCTTATAAAGTTATGCTATTTTTAAAATATTTTTTTTTAGTAGCGCGTAACTTTAAAAGAATGATCATTGGACAGAAAAAATTTAGTTCCATTTATATATTTACGCAACAAAATGACTGGCAAAGTTTAAACAAAATCCGTGATTCATCGACCGTACACGCTCTTTATTAGTGTATTCGTATGAATATGATAATATTAACGCGAAGACCTTTATTAATTATTATTTATTAACTTTACTGCAATTATTACATTATTTTTATTATTTATTCATTAGTATTTATTAACTCTTCTGCAATTATTTACATTCTACATTATTACACATATATACACACAACAAGTAACCAGTATTTAAAATATAGATCTAGGTCTTTTTGTCAATAGCGGATGATATAGGTCTTTTTTAAACCGTTCGCTGAGATACGTTCATCTTCCAGTCAACCGTTGATATGTTTGAAATATGAACCCTATCTGTTAAATGGCCAAAAACTACATTGTTAACCCCTAAAGTTTGCTTTATATATTCATATGTATCTATGTGTATTAATGTACACTAGGTCACTTCAGTTGCGGATCGACATTAACTTTGATGAAGGATGTTTTTCTCGCAATGTAATTGGGGAGTGCATTCTAATAAAAGGGTCTAGTGCTCGAAAATGCAGCAAGAGACCTTTAAATCAGACGATAAGAAGCACCATTTGCAAGGAATTGAAAACCGTCAGTGTCGAAAGATTCCGAGCAAATAAAGCGGCAGAAGGTGCACGTAGCAAAAAGCGCTATGAAATTATCGAAATATATTGATAAAGATCCGTTAAGTGCATTAATTAAAATGAAGTATGGTATGCACATAAACTGCATCAAATATATTGGAAATGATCGCTTTTTTGTGAGGTACACAGCACACGAACAATTGCAACTGTATCGTAAGCTCTGCAAAATTGAAAAGAAAATTCGCGTTTCCATTGACTCAACAGGTTCGCTTGTTAAAAAAATAAAAAATCCAACAAACGAAGAATCGAAGCATATATTTCTACATGCAATGGCCATGAATTGCAGTGCTGGACAATTTTTAATAACGCGAATGTTAGCCGAAAGTTCACACACTTTGACTTATTTAACATGGATACATTCTTTTCACCGTGAAGGAGCTCCGTATCCAGACAAATGTGTGACCGATTGTTCGTTTGCTTTCTTTAATGCAGCAGTGACCGCATACTCTCCCTACAAGTATGTGAGCGAATACGCAGATGCACTTTGAGAGGAGAAGTTGCAAAAACGTTTATAAAGATCGATATTGTTCACTTCATGAAAAAGTATGCCACATTTTTTAGAGACTGCGTAAAACTGCGTAAAAGTAAAAGCGTTAAAACATTTCACCTTGCATGCATTGGGCATCTAACTCAATGCACAGATGAAAATGATGCAGAAAGTTTGATTCGATCAATATTAATTGTCTGCCAAACAGAAAAAGATGGCCAATCGAAAACGGGTCGAACTGAACGCGAGAGAAGAAAAAATTATTTAATAAAAAGAATTACCGCTAAGATATTTATATAATTACAGAGCATATTTAACAATTTCAAAGTTTATTGATAATTTAAAAATTTGAAATCTGCAGAAATACAATTTTTAAGAACTTGAAAATTTAAAATTCAGAACGATAATTTTGATTATACAATAAGCGCCTGTAGTATACACTTATTTTTATTAGTTGTCGTCTAAATAATCATTATTTTCAGATGTAGATGATTATTCTACGTTTGTAGATGAAGCGATAGATAATGTAGAGCACAATCATGAAATAGTATCAGATTTGGAAACTGATAATTATTGGAAATGTTGGGGAAGAAGGTTACAAGATTTAATTAAAGAAGACAACAGTGGAAATGGATTTAATGGTCTATATTTGAAAGACTTGCAGCTTGTTGATTATTTGTTAAAGGATTTATGTCTATTTCCAGTGTGGTCAAACATATACAGTAGAAAATATGGAGTTCCAAATGTTTCGGCTACCAGTGCGACTTCGGAAAGCGAATTTCAAAATTAAAATAATGTGTAATTTAAAAGAAGAACTTCTTTTAAGAATTGATGATTTTGTCTCTCAACACATAACTTATTTGAAAGGGATAAGTAATTTAGTGAATGCTAATATTATAGAAGGAGAAAGGCAACAAAATTGTCATGACTTATCTGCACATTCAACTTTCGCTGATTCTGTGACTCTTGCTCAACTATCTACAGATTTTTTCTCTAACACGACTTTTCGGAATTCCTCAAACGGTAAATTATTAAATAATAATGTATATAACTATTTTTAAAATAAAACCTCCCGTACAAAAATTTTGTCGAAAAATCGTTGGAAAAATTTTCGAAATTTCGTAAGAATATCACAGATTTTTTGCGTGAAATTCCTAGCCTTTTCTTATTACATTTTTTGTATATAATTTTGCAATTTGTTAGTATTAAAAAAATTAATATCATTGTATTATTTAACGTATAATTTAATACATATTTGCTCAGTTTATACTTTATAATAATTCATTTTTTAAGCATATAATTTTGTAGCGTCGAGAGCCACACAATCCCCGCGCGTTTGTATTGTGACGTACACATTTCTTACATCACGGACCTGAAATTTAGAAGTGTTGGAGAACCTCAAGAGACGCACCTTGCTCTCTTTAGGGCACCTTAATATGTCAGTTTTTTTTATTATTAATGTTGGTTGTGTTGTGTGTGATACGAAACAAAATACTAAGATGCGCGCCTTGCCATCTTAGTAGCAGTTCGTAATATATTTGTGTGTAGGTAAGTGTAGGGTTTCGACTCTTATCCTAACAAAGAAAGAAAATAAATAAAGTTTTAGAAAATAGAATTTATTCTAATTATAGTGCATTATACCAAGGAGGTGGACCACGCGCAATGCTGGTATCACTACGAGAGTAGTATTGAGTTTAATAAGAGTCTAACTCTCCTTCCGATCTTCCATCCTTATATTACCTTACATACTATTCTTAATTGCTAGTCGTTAGTTTATACTAAAATCCATCTATCGGTTGTACCTATAAACAAAAATTCTTTTATTACAATAATAAATAATAATGTTTAAATAATTATTATTTATTATTTACAAATTTCGCAACTTTTACAAAAATGCTTTAAATCCATTAATAATTTGTTTAAATTTTCGTTTTGTACAAAAAAAAAATTAAATTAAATTATTTATAATTTTTATTAACTTTAATAATTTTATAAGTAAACAATTTAATTTTGTTGTTCAGTATGACAAGCCTATACATTAACCGTTACGCTGTCACTTATTTGCTTCTTCTATATCTTATATATATATATATATATTGGGTAGTCACAGTATGTTTTCGTGTTAGGATGGGAATGGCGGGTGTAATTAATTTTTCGCTTGATTTGAGCCAAATAAATAGTTATTTATTGGATCTAAGGAGATAACCCCGAAGGGAGAAAAACTCCTTGAAATTACACAGATAGGAAAGTGTAGAATAGAACGATTTTGTGTGTGAGAATTGAATTGAATTGAATTGATTCTTTATTAAGCGGCAAAGGACTCAAGGTTCTAGTTGGCCGCAGCCAGTAAATACATAAATAATGAAGCACATAATTAATTTACAATTCCAATAATCGCATTCAACACCAGTTTTAGGTGTAAATATGAAAACTATAAAGTAACTTAAATATAATTTTAAATACATAAAATTTTGCATAAATTTATATAATGTATATAAGAAATATAACAAAATAATAAAATAATAATACAATAAAATATTATTATTACCTACAGTAGTAGTTAAATAATAAAATAAATAAATAATAATAGCTATAAAAATATAAATGAAATCATATCTAGAATCCTAAAAATACATAATACTGACTTTGTTGAAGCTTATAAATTACGTAGACAAGTAAAACAAATTGCAAAGCACGTATCTATCAGTCTTAAGTTATAACATTACAATTAATCTACAGAAGTCGAAGATAAAAAATACGCAGTCAATTCAAATTTAAAAGAGGGAGACTTGAACTTTCTTCTCAAATTTTCCGGCAGGGCGTTCCAGAAGTTAGCCGCCCCTATAGTGCATGAATGTCTATAGCATTCTGTGGAAGCTCTGGGGACCACCAAGTCAAGGTCGGAGCAACGCGTAGAGCCAACCTGGTCAGCAGGCCGAAAGTTAAAAGCATTGCGTAGATAAACCGGACAACCGGACTTAAGGATACTAACCAGCAAACAAATACAAAGATAGTCCCGCCTTACCGAGAAGGAAAGCACCTCGAGTGATTTATATGCCGGGGTAATGTGATCGAACTTTTTCAGGCCCGTCACAAACCTAAGTGCAGCGTTTTTACATCGGGATAACCTAAGCACAAGTTCGGCAGACAAGTCCAAAAATAGTCCCGGACAAAAATCCAAATATGGAAAGACAAGAGTCCTAACCAATGTAAGCCGGATACTAGCAGGAATACAATCTCCACACCTCCTAATTCTTGATAAGGCTCCATGACATCTCCTTGCCGTTTCAGTACATTGCTCTCTCCAAGACAGCGTGCTATCAAGCGTTATTCCTAAAATCTTAAGGGAAGAGCAAATATCAATCACATCTTTATCATGAATAACATCCGGAACCCGTTCACCGGGAATCCTGCTAACAAAACCCCTGGAGCCAAGCCACATAGCCTTTGTTTTTTTAGTGTTAATTACAATATCATTACACTGTGCCCATTGTAAGACCCGTTCCAAATTCAAATTCATTTTATCAACCAACGCGGGCAGATCGTTAAAGCGACTCCGGGCATAAACAATGAAATCGTCAGCATATAAGTGATAACTGCAATCAATCAGACAGTCCGGAAAGTCATTGATAAATATCTGGAATAGGAGCGGTCCCAAGACTGAGCCCTGAGGAACTCCCCTCTCTCTAGTTTTAACGCTGGAAAACTCACCCGACCTCGATTTAACAAATTGAGACCTGCCAGAAAGGTATGAATTACACCACTCAATCACCGAATCAGAGATGCCATAGTAACTAAGTTTTTCACAGAGTAGAGCAATATTAACTGAGTCAAAAGCCTGCTTAAAATCTATAGAAACTAATAGAGTAATAAAACCACCATCTATACTCTCTCTGACGTCATCAACTAACCTTATAAGGGCAGTGTGTACACTGTGAGATTTTCGAAAGCCAGACTGCAGCCGATTTGAAAATCCTCTTTCAGAGATATACTCATTCAACAAATCATATGCCACACTCTCAAGTAACTTTGCGGTCGCACAGATAATACTTATCTGCCTATAGTCCTCGACTGCATTCGGTCTCGACACTTTCGGAAGCGGTCTAACCAGGGCCATCTTCCATTGGGTAGGAAATATACCCGACTGCAAAGAGGTATCAAAAATATGCAATAGAATAGGGAATATAGATGTTATCGATTCCTTAATAAAGCTGATCGGGATACCATCCACTCCAGAGGCGTTAGATTTCGAAGCCAAGATAACCCTAGCCAGATCCTCCTCCTTGACATGTTTGAAGAAAAATCTGTCATCCGGGGGTCCTGCTGCATAATAATACGGAAAGTTAAGGACCTTAGAAGAACCAACTCCAACAAAATGATCATTTAAAGCCTCCACGGAGGCAGCCAGCTGCATATTTTCAGGACGAGAAGACTTAAGGCCAACAGCATCAACAATTCTCCAAAAATCTGACCCTCTGGAACACTGAAGAAACCTTGCTTTAAAGTACCTGTGCCTAGCATTCCTTATAGCAGTCTGGACTCGATTTCTAAGAGACTTATACAAACTATGTTTATCTGTTCCACCTACACGCCTATAAGTCTTCCAGGCTTTATTTCTACATGAGATCAGTTCTTTTATTTCCACTGTCAACCATGGACAGGGCCTTTTTTTAACCTTAATTCTTTGGAAAGGAGCATGGACATCATATAAGGCTGTCAGATTACTTGAAAATAACTCAACCTTAACATCAACATCAGTTGCCTCAAACAAACCATTCCAGTTGACAGCTGCCAAATCACGCTGAAAGGCACCCATATCCCGATTGCCAAAGGCACGTCTAGTGACATAAAGATTAGGTCTATTATGCAACTCATGAGACAAAGACACTACCAGCACGTCATGATCCGAAATGGCTGGACACCTATACTGCCCAAAACTCCGTATAACAGACATGTCACTCACGCAAATGTAGTCAATTGAAGTGTGGGAGTTGTCTCTTTCACGATGGTGTGTAGTCTCAAATGCTATGCGCGTAAGTCCGCATGTAACAAGCGATTCATGCAAAATAGTTCGAGGAGTCGAGGGTCGTGACCAATCAATGTTAAAGTCACCCATTAAAATCAAATTATCAAAACCTTTGTTATGGTTCAAGATGGCTTCCTCGACATCACTCCAGTAACCTGCCTTAGGAGGACTGTAGACCACTACGCAAAGAATTGTTGAACTCGGAACTGCAATTTCCACAATTATAAATTCAGGACGCCTGACATACATACTCGGATGGGCAGAAGAACCGCAAAAGCGAGCATTGAAAGTATCCTTCACATAGATAGCCACTCCACCACCTGATTTACCAACTCGATCATTTCTGAACAAGGAGAATCCCGGGATCCTAAAGCTCATCGTAGGAGAGGCGGGAGTCAGCCATGATTCACTGATACCTAGTACATGAAGGTCATATTTTAAAATAATACTCTCGATTTCAACAAGATGAGCCGAGATTGACTGCGCATTACAATGAGCTATATTTAAACAGTTATTAAGTACGTTGACTGAATTACAAATAGATAGATTATCACAGGTCAACATTTGATGTAAGCGGGAACACGAGACTTGCAATAGCCCACCAAGGGTTTTTGGGGTCGCTGATTACGATGAGCCGGTCAGTTAATCGCCATCACGTCAGGTTCAAGGTCATTTGAAGGTCAAATGCAGAAAAAAACATGGGAAAAAATCTGCGAAAATTCATACATATGTTTTTCAGGTCAGAGAATCCAAATCCGAGGTCGGTTCTTTTCATTGAGGTCAAGGTCAAGGTCATTTGAAGGTCAAAGGCAGAAGAACTCATAGAAAAATTCTGTAAAAATACATGTTTATGTTTTTGAGGTCAGGGAATCCGAATCCGATGTCAGTTATTTTCAGTGAGGTCAAATTTAAAGTCATTTGAAGGTCAAATACAGAAGAACTCATGGAAAAAATCTGAAAATATTCATACATATGTTTTTGAGGTCAGGAGATCTGATTCCGAGATCGTCTAGGTTTTGCGAGGTCATGATTAAGGTCATTAGAAAGTCTTATGCAGAAGAACTCATGGAAAAAATAAAAAGACTTTTCAAAAATCGGTACGAGAACGTTTACGTTCTGTGGTAAATGATCTTCTTATTGCCTTCCTTTTATGTGTTTGGTTAGACTCTCTTTGCAAACTCCAACAATAGTCTGCTAGCATATTTTTGCCCCAAACACCTTGATATCTGTTTTCAAATTCCCTGAGATCCTGGTGCATTCTCTCTCCCTGCTCTTCACTGAAATCTCCTAGATTTTCGGGAAAGTGGTCGATATGAGAATCCAGAAAGTGAAGTTTCAAATTCATAAGACATCCAACTTCTTTAAAATTGGTCAACATTTTTGAAACAATATTTTTATAATCTGGATCTTTGTTATTTCCTAAAAATTTTTTTGTTACTTCTCTGAAACTTTCCCAAGCTGCTTTTTCCTTGTCTGTCATTAATCTTTCGAATTCTGCATTTTTCAGCAACTCTCTTATCTGAGGTCCCGTAAAAACACCCTCATTAATTTTTGCTTCAGATAGGGACGGTAATATTTCAAAAATATGCATGAAAGCGGCGCTTTTAACCTTACTCATTGCTTTAACAAGTTGTTTTACTATGCCTAGTTTTATGTGCAATGGTGGAAGAAGAACCTTATATGATGGAACTAAACTTTTTTTTTCAACATTCTTGACCCCTGGAGTTAAGTCTTTTCTAGGAGGCCATACTGATCTCACATAGTGTTCATCTCGAGCTCGTCTGTTCCACTCACAAAGAAAGCATGGATATGATGTAAATCCTTTTTGCAAGCCAAGCAAAATAGTACTTATTTTTAAATCGCCGCAAATATCCCATCTGTGTGTACCATATTTCAATTTTTGCAATAAAAAATGCATATTATAATATTCCTCGTTCAATATAACAGAATGAGCAACAGGCAAAGGGGCATAAACGTTTCCATTGTGAAGCAAGATAGCTTTCAGACTTCTTGTTGAAGAGTCTATGAAAAGACGCCAATTGCTAGGTTCATATTTAATGCCAAATTTCTCAACCAAACCGTTGACATCATGGCAATAAATTAAGTTACTTGTTTCTGTAAAAAACTTTCTAAATGATTTTTCTCTTGTTCGGTAATATGTAACTTGCGTTCCAGAAGCCAAGCATTTTTTTTCCTGAAGTCTTGAAGCCAGCAGCTCAGAACCTTCTTTTGAAAGACCTAAATCGCGACAAAGATCACTTAACTCATCTTGAGAAAATTTTGATTCATGATTCACTTCATCATCTGAACTGGAAGAGTTACTCTGTATTTCCATTTGCTCTTCTTGAGATGTATCGACAGATTGGTCTTTCATATCTATATTTTCAGTCACAGAATCTGGATCATCCACTTGTTCATTAGGTTCGCAATTTATAAGAACAGGAAATGTAACAGATGCTAAGCGAGGGTAAGTCATTAATTTTTTATTGTTACGGTTATATCCTTGTATATTGACTGAACAAAAGTAACAATCTGACGGATGATACATTGGCTTTCTCCATTTCATCGGAGAAGAAAATATTTTTCTCTTGGTGCCATTTAAAATATTGCGACATCTAGTACAGACAACACTTGGAGTAAAGGAATTACTTAAGGAATTAGTTTTAATTCTATAGCATGCTTCATATTTTTTTTTTAAATTTTCTGTGAACTTAGCTTTACCTCCCACCGTATACTCTCCACAAACCACACAAAAGATATCTGGATCATTTTTACAATGATATTGACTTGTAACATTTGACTCTACACCAGCCAAGTTTCCCACCGATATAGAGCTACGGTCGCATGATGACGACGCCTGCGGGCCCGTTTTCCCACCCTGGCCAGCCGCCGATTCTGGGTTTCCTACGCCCTGTCTCGTAATTTTTTTCATTGAGGTTGCCATGACGGCATGAAAGCCGCTACCCAGGGGCTTCGCCGGATGGTTAGACAACTCCGTTGCCCACCGTCACCACGTGGAGGTGCCCTGGGTGCAACCTCATATTCATTTATATTGTATATATTACTTGGTTTATGTATTACGTTGGTGCAATAAAATAGAATATTTCTCCAAACCAAAGATTAATGACAGACAAGGAAAAAGCAGCTTGGGAAAGTTTCAGAGAAGTAACAAAAAAATTTTTAGGAAATAACAAAGATCCAGATTATAAAAATATTGTTTCAAAAATGTTGACCAATTTTAAAGAAGTTGGATGTCTTATGAATTTGAAACTTCACTTTCTGGATTCTCATATCGACCACTTTCCCGAAAATCTAGGAGATTTCAGTGAAGAGCAGGGAGAGAGAATGCACCAGGATCTCAGGGAATTTGAAAACAGATATCAAGGTGTTTGGGGCAAAAATATGCTAGCAGACTATTGTTGGAGTTTGCAAAGAGAGTCTAACCAAACACATAAAAGGAAGGCAATAAGAAGATCATTTACCACAGAACGTAAACGTTCTCGTACCGATTTTTGAAAAGTCTTTTTATTTTTTCCATGAGTTCTTCTGCATAAGACTTTCTAATGACCTTAATCATGACCTCGCAAAACCTAGACGATCTCGGAATCAGATCTCCTGACCTCAAAAACATATGTATGAATATTTTCAGATTTTTTCCATGAGTTCTTCTGTATTTGACCTTCAAATGACCTTAAATTTGACCTCACTGAAAATAACTGACATCGGATTCGGATTCCCTGACCTCAAAAACATAAACATGTATTTTTACAGAATTTTTCTATGAGTTCTTCTGCCTTTGACCTTCAAATGACCTTGACCTTGACCTCAATGAAAAGAACCGACCTCGGATTTGGATTCTCTGACCTGAAAAACATATGTATGAATTTTCGCAGATTTTTTCCCATGTTTTTTTCTGCATTTGACCTTCAAATGACCTTGAACCTGACGTGATGGCGATTAACTGACCGGCTCATCGTAATCAGCGACCCCAAAAACCCTTGGTGGGCTATTGCAAGTCTCGTGTTCCCGCTTACATCAAATAATTGATAAAAGAGATCTTAAACTGAATTTTCTTACGTAAGATAGGGCAGTTAACCCTATCATTTGCTGCATGAGCGCAGTTTGTAGACTCTGTAAGGATACAGTTGGTGCATTTGAGGACAGACTTCTTACTACAGTTATTTGCGCTGTGTTCATCCGCACAGAAGTGACATCGTAATTTTTCCTTACAATCTTTCGCCATATGATTGAAACCACAGCATTTGAAGCATTGTAGAATTGAGACGTGGTCCTCTATGCGACAAGAATTCCATCCAACATTAACTCTTGACCTAGCGAGTAAAACTTCTCTATGCTTTGGCTTCATTTCAATAATACATGAGCGATAATTACTCCCTTCACGAACAGGGTACAAGTAAACCACCTTAAATTCGTCACCTGAGGCCTCGTCAAAATTCTGGTTGGCGATACAATTACCATGTCCTCTTTTTGAAGGTCGATAGGAATTCCTCGGATAATCAGCCTCGGATTCATTCTCGAGTCGGGTTTGACCTCAAGGCCTGCATCACGTAGAGCAGGAATATCTGTCAATGCTGCCGAGTCCAAGTTATCCCCCTCCAAAACAACTGAGTTATTTGCTCCGTTCAAAACTCTACTAACTCCCAATTTGCGTTGTGCTGGATTAAGATATTTTTTCAAAGCCTCCCTTGTAAGTTTAGAAGTACTGTATTTTTCCTTTGAGTGCTCGCAAGGTCCAATTACCACTCTACTTGCTGGCTTAAGTGTGCGTGTCATACCAGGACCCAAAACTGGGGCATTCCTCATCTTGTTTACTTCGGTGGTCGAAACCCCAGGCGTTGAAACTATTTCCGCAAAAGTAGCCCTTGGAGCCGAAGTAATGCCACTAGCAACTCCCCCACCTGAATTGCGCTCCAACCGACTGCAAGAATTAAAAATCAATTCATTAGTTTTCGCCACATTATTAGCAATCTCATTAATTGCATTAGCATAAACGACATGAGTTTCATTGACTGCCAATTGAGCAGAATATGCAGACGAAAGCAAGGTAATAGCGTCGCAGAATCCATTAACTGCACTTGTCTTTATTTCTTTCTTCAGCCAACCAGTCAATTAATACTTCTCTATCCTTGCTCATATCAAGTAACATGGACTGAACGTCGGTCGGAGATAAGAGCGAAACATGAGATGATAATGAGCCGTTAATGTCCATCCCTGAATTATCTGCAAGTCTCTTCCTCTTAGTAGATAAAGGTTTCCGTGTGACTCCAGAGATGTCGCCACCAGTGGGATTCAACATGATGGGTCCCTCGCATTTCTCGAAACACGTGGAATTTTGTAAATCTAACCTCCAAACAAGACTTACATGAATACGTCGTCCAGGAAGCAAGACGCCAGGAAAGGCAGAGATAACACTCCCCGAGCAATCTTGCAAAATTTCGCATGCAAGGACGACCTGAAAAAACCGCCCGGAGGCGAAAATAATGCAGTACACTTGTTTTTCACGAGATCGATTACAATAGCAGCCGTCAATACTCAGAGAGAGAGAGAGAGAGAGAGATTGAGTTTATAGACCGCGTGGCCGTTTTGCCCGGGAAGTCGTTACCTCCGGTGGGGAAACCGTCGTTTCTCGCTTTAGTATATGTTTGTGTGGTGTGTGTATGTGGTGCGTAACGCGCGATGGACGGACGACCGTGATGCGTACCGAACCGACGTGTTCCGTCCCGAAATGAATCGACGCGTATCCAGAGTAACCAGTTGGCGATTTTCTTTCCTTTTCTCTCTAACGTATTTTGATGTTTATTATACGAGAGCAACGAACAGAAAAATCGTCATGTGGCAACCCTACGCATATCGCACTGAACCGACGCGTAAAAAGAAAAGAAAGGAAAACAAAAAAAATAAAGAAAAGAGTTTGAGGAGGCCTGCGATGGCTCGGTCGGTAGGGCGTCGCGCTCGTTATCTGGAGGTCCCAGGTTTGATTCCCGGCCGCGGCCGATTGATACAAGCACCACTGGGGAATGTATTTTCAACAAGTGCTTTTTTCACCAAGACATCGTAAGCCCTCCGTCGCTGATTAGCACCAAATTAGGAGCATAAAAGAGCAACGTTAAAATAATAATAAAAAAAAAAGAGTTTGAGGGATCCCGCACTCGAATAGAACGCGCACTAAAAAACATGCACACGCGACGACCGTGGTTTGCAAATACGCGGACGCGTGACGTTACCGGGAGGGTTGCGAGTCCCTAGCTCGTTATGCCAGAATTGCCAGGAGAAGTTATTGTTCTTCGTCCTCAGAGTGGTTCTTGCTTGCGGTCCAAGGTTCGTGGAAAATCGCCGAAACCCGTGACCTGGAGGCTCTCCGTGATCTCCTTGGCGTGACGGCCGTTGAAACCCGGATGACCAGGAGGCTCTCCTGTGATCTCCTTGGTGTTGCGGCTTAAAATACCGATCAAAGAATAGAATCACTGCTGGGCTGATACGTTGCGGCTTACAATACCGTTCAGAGAATCGTATTACTGCTGGGCTGATGAGTTGCGGCTTAAATTACCGATCGCTGAGTCCGGTTGTCGTTGTTGATGTTGATGTTGATCCAAATAATGCGAATGAAAAAATGTTCGCGCGTGGATATGCGAGTCAATTATATTTGTGGAGCGCGGACTTTGGAAGCGGCCGCGACGGCAAATACCGCGAGTATAGTTAGGCGAGCACGGACGTCGGAGAACGCCTGCGGCGGAGTTGCTTCGAGTCGAGTTTGTGGTCGCGCGCGGACGTCGGAGTGCGTCCACAGCGGCATTGCTTCGGGTTGCGTTTTGATTTAGTATACAAGTTTATGTTACATCTTATGATGTGACGTAACAAATTTATTACTAACAAGGAGAGGTTCCAACTTCCGGGAAACGGATTTCGTTGCAACTTTGAGAGCTGTTTTCTGGTACCCAAATATGAAAGAATTCATATGAAATTCAATCTCTATAGGCTGTTTCACAAAAGTTATACGCAGTTATCGAAAAATCGTGAAAAAAATGTGTTTAAGCTTAATCGCCAATAACTCGGAAAAAAATAGACGTAGTTGCGCAAACTCAAATTCATTAAATAGTTGAGATCAAATAGACACAGTTTAAAAAAAAGAAGCTGAAATATCTCAATTTGGACAAAAGTTATGGAAAAAGTAAGAATTAGATAAAATTTTATCGAAAATTTAGTTTAAAATTTGATAGACGTTTTAGGCAAATATTTCGTCTAATTCTTATTTTTTTATACGATAACTGCGTATAACTTTTGTGAAGCAGCCTATGAGATTGAATTTTATCTTAATTCTTTCATATTTGGGTACCAGAAAACAGCTCTCAAAGTTGCAACTGTATGTTTTTGTCTGTATAAGCACAAATATTTTTATTGCAAAGGCTTCTGTCTTATTTACCTATTTTAAGTGAGAACTAATAATTATTCTTGAATAAACATTCCTCAGTTTTAAATAGGAAGTTTTGATACTCCAGTAGATTCAAATTACAATCAATGAATAAAAACTTTTCTGAGGTTGTAAATTAGTTGATTTTTCTAGAATGAACACGTTTAGAACTTTGACATTTTAACACGTTTTATGAAAGGTTGTGTTTATGTTTTTTTTCATTTTAATTTGTTTCAAAAATATGAATGCAACCAATCAATTATAATTTCGAAGTCTTGATCAAAATTTAGCTGCACGTAGCGTAAATAAATGTCTACAAAAGTAAAATTATTTAAAATATTTCATATATAACAAGATAAGATTAATTATCAATCCAACAATACAGAAATAATTCGTAATAAGTAAAAAATACCCTTTTATCTTTGGTTTCTGGTAACATCCAAAATGCCAATTTTTGGTGATTGCTTGAAACTGCATATTTATTTGCAATAAAAACGTTTTTTTTAATAATAATATAACATGAGTTAGAAATTAATCTTTTCTATTTTATTTAATTTTATATATTTCAACATTTAGAAGAAGAAATTATTAAAAATGAGCTTGTTACTTCTATTAATCCTATTTCGGAATGTACTGATTTATCTATCTCTAGAGGTAAACGATTTCAATAACTAAATATATTTGAATTGTTCTCAACAATTCGAAACGTATAATAAAAAAATAAACTGTAAGAAAAATAAATAGTTGATAAGAAGAAACCATGTTCTCTTGTATTTTATTGTTAAGGAGATCCCAAGGCCAATATTTAGCGACGAAGTTGAAATTTTTCTATTTTTTATACAAAAATGCTTGATACTAAAAAAGTATGCAATATTATAAAAAAACTGAGCCTCGTTGCGCTCGCGACCGCGGACGTACTAACCATTCACGAAATTTTCCGCCTCGATCAGTAATGACGCGACATTTACCCATGGTGCGTAAACAATTTTTCAGCCTTATAATTCGTATATACGACTCTTTCGTTGCTCGCAAAATAATTTATTTTACATTTAAAATTTATGTAATAAACACTTTTTAAAACAATATATAAATAATTATATATTATGTCAATAATTTTTAAACATTTGTATGCTGACGCTTATAAAACATTTTAACTTTTTAAATTTTGCATTTAGTATCATAGAATATTAAATATTTAGTACTTACTTATTATCAATTGTAACATTGCAGTTATTAAAGATATAGGACTCATTTTGCGTTATTTTTCTTTATATATATATATTATATTATTTCTAATATATATGTATAATATATAATACTTTCCTATCTGAGCAATAACTAGATAACTATGATTAAAGTAACGAAAACGTTACGTTTAAACTAGTTGTGTTTACGTTTGAAAAGCCTTAGATATATCTCCGAAACATGTACTACGCGTTTCAAACACGTTGACTCTATACCGATTCGCGCGGCAGAGGTTATATTGATCGCCGCATATATCCTACGGAGCGCTTTTCATACAGCCTCCCAGGACGTATGAACACCTTATACGTCCTAGGAAGATGTATAGAGGGCTGTCATACAAGCGAGAAGCCACTTGTATGTACGCAACGTATTTACAAGCGGAGCGCGCTCTGCACGTAAGAGTCGTTGTATGAATTAGTAGGCTGAAAAAATATATACAACAATGTACAGTCTGTCAAGCACATATAATACAGCAAACGGGTAAACAAGGATTAATGGGAACCAGAGTAGTGGATAAACCATGGTGTATCGTAGCAGTCGATCTGATGGAATTTCCCCCAAGTAAAAGTCAGAATAAATATCTAATCGTCTTCCAAGACTTATTTACAAAATGGATAGAAAGCCTAAGAAAAGAAGTAGAAGGAACTAAACCGATACTAAAGAATTTTTGAAAGATTGTTTTTAGAAGCGTGGATCTAATAGCGTATATACTGCTAGAAAAGGGACGTAATCTATTTTTTTAAATCTATAAGAAATTGCACATAAAATGTTTTTTTGATAATCTTTAACTAAATCTAGTATACAAACTACTTTTGTTATACAATTTTCCATTCCATTAATAACAGGGATTAGAAGACTACTCGTTGAGTAGTTTTCACCAGTTATCACAACAATAGCTTCTCCTATCGGTTCAATAACTCGTAGAACTTCCTTCATCGCCTTGACATCATCCCTATTTAACACATCGTAAGGCTCTAATTTTATATATTTTGATATCATGTCTATTATGCTAGTCGATCTGGTCATCCCTATTTAACACATCGTAAGGCTCTAATTTTATATATTTTGATATCATGTCTATTATGCTAGTCGATCTGGTAGGTACATCTAACTGCAGTTTTAAAACTCGCCCTTCAGGTTTACCTGCATCTATTTACATAGCCTTCAGTTTATCGCAAGCAGCGATGCTGTGCTTAATCGTTTTAAGAACTTCTCTGAGCTTCTCCAAAATGCATAATAGTGACGGTACTACCTTTGGGTTCTCAGGTGTTGTGTTTTCCTCCTTTCTTAGAGCATTGAAGGCATCTGGTATCATTTGTGAAATCTCATGGGCAGCACAAACAAGATGAAAATCTTTGCCAATAATTTCTTGGCAACATTTTTTAATGACTGCTTCTCTATCCGAGATTATGGCCGATGTTTTATCTAAATTTACATGCATTTCTTCAAAAACATTTTTTAATGTTAATTTGAGGTATTCAGAAGTATGTCTTTCATGCAGTGGAAAACAACCCAAAATTCTACTATTCCAATCCAAAGACTCAGTGAAGAAATTAAACGTAATTCCCATGTAGCTTTCCATCGATACATGTGACCAATTATCGCATGTAATGCAGTATGCAAAAGCGTTTTCAATGTCCTTTACAAAACGCTCTTTCAAAATTTTATATTTGGACTCCAACTTTAAAATAATTGTTTTGGTCGAAGGCACTGTGTATAATGGTGCCAATTTTTTAAATAAAGTTTTAAAGCCTTCTTTTTCAACAGTTGAAAAAGATATAACATCCTTACAAATCATAAACAAAATATTCTTTGTTATTTCGTCCGATAACGATCCTCCTGATTGAAAAAGTGAAATTTTGTAAAAATATATAATACAATAAATTATTCATTACACTTTAATGTATATTATACACTTCATTATCTCACAATGATTTACCTTGAAAGGATGAAACTCTTTCAAAAGCAGTTAATATACCCTGTTGATTATTTGAAGAGCTTGATGAAATCTGAAAAAATTTAATTTTTTACATTACTATACATATACATGCATTGCAATCATAGTTTACTCACGGATTCCTTTTTTCTTTTCTTTGAAGTTGATTAATTCTTTGTTGAATTTGCGCGAAGAAATTTGGATGTATCGAAGACAAATGTTTTATCATATTCGATGTGTTACCGCTGTATTTATACATTTTTTGACAATGTAAGCATCTCCAGCTTTTCTTGTCAGAAAGTAATTTTACGTGTGTCCATACTTGACTTTGTGAGAGAGAAGAATCGCCTACGAAACCAACATTATATTTTACTATTTATTCACAATATTTTATTATTTTTGCCCTTTAAATGTTCCAATTATCAATTATTAAATGCAATATGAGCAGGAGTAAATAACGATATAAAAATAAGACAATTTTTATGACTCAATAAATTTTAATTGCAAAATAAAAATGATTTGCAAATTAATAAAAAAAATTGAAAAATTGTGATCAAAAACAAATTTAATTTTAAATCTCATCAGAAATTGATAAAAAAATTAATTTATTGCATGTAAATTAAAAAATTATTAAAAAATTAATTTGTTATGTAACGAGTGCACAAAATTTTTAATTTAATTTTGCTATTATTCTTCCCCTCAGGTATAATATCTATACACGAACGATGTTTTACACAAATCAACACATGTTTAACGTGTAAAACATCGTTTAAATAGATATCTGAGTGAAAAATATATCTTTCATGTAAGAAAACATTTTTGAAAGAAACGAACACTCGGGAAATGTTCGTTACACTCGTATCACTAAACGATAGCCCAAGTAAATAAACTGCCCTCTTAGCTTGGGAAATTGCCGATAACGCTTCCCGTTGCGCAACATTCGATCGTTCACTAAAATTTTCCCTGCGCCTACGTGTTTTATTTTCTTATTATTTTACGCACGTTTTATAATTTTTATAAATAATAAACATGAACTAAGTTAAGCTAATTAATATGGTAAATAGAATTGCGTTAAAATACTAACGTTGGAGTCGCATTTTGAAAAACCTCGCATTAAAATACACACTTATGTTGGAATAAAAATTAGAATCAATTAACTAAAATTGAATCAAAATTCTATTTAAATGATGTTAAACAACACTATAATATTATATTTAATCAAGTAACTGTATCTAGCATGGAATTCAAACTTTTGATCAAAAAGAACAATAGTAATAAAAATTTAATTATCTATTCCTACAAATAAAATTTCGCACATCACAATATTTATTCCAACATTTATTTAAACAAACCTTACATAAAATTACACAATACACCAACTCTAATAATGAAAATTGCAAATGTACTTACATCTATTATTTACGGATAAAACACAAAATACATGTATAATTATGTAAAATTTTAAAAAGCAATAATTCTGTACAATTACCGCACACATATATATATATATATATATATTTATTATTTTTCTAAAAAGGACCAAGCACATTTTAATGCGACCGAAAATTCGAATTTTTCTTCTTCCAAAATTGTTTACAACAATTTTAATAATAAGTTTACATATTTATAAACATTTTAAAATTATCAAATAAATAAAATACTTAAAATTTATAAAAATCGAAGAAAAGTTCGAAAATGCACTCCCACCATTTTTTTGTATCTATCGAATAGAGATAAGCGCATAGGTATTTAAGGGCGAAGAAAATACGGCCCCGTGCTAATTGTCGGTAGTCCATAGGCTCGACAGTTTTCCACCGTCTCTCCTACGGGCAACAGGGCATTTTATTTTTCTAATTGATTACGTTTCTCGCTGCATTTTTGTATTTTCTTCGCTCGGTATTAAACGCGACTCGTACTTAGAGTCTCGGGCGCGTGTTGAATAGTAACTAATATATACATATATATATTCGACTATTCGTATTTTCCGGCGAATCAAATCAACATCGAAGCGAAAGGGGACAGCGTACCTGATTATTCACTGTATAAGGTAAAATAAATATTGTAATAATTAAAACTAACCCCTTAATTTTGTCTTTTTATATAAAAATACCTTGGTTGGACAAAAGCGTGGATCTCGCAGTTGCTCTGCAAAGTCTACCCTTTTGTTCCATTTTTTGCACCTCTCTTATTTCTCTAACGCAGAAAAAGCCGGATTCGCTGCTGTTCAGCAAATCTTGGTTTTGACGAGTATTATATACATACATATATAACATTTGTCTAACAGAGAATCCCAATTGAGTAGCGCTGCCGTTCAGCATTACCTTTTGAGTCCTCCTTTCTGTGTTTTCTTGTCTAATTTTCAGACAAATAATAGGAGAGTGCTGTCGTTCAGCACCTTCTATTGTTATTGTCACGCATCTCTTTCTCTCTCTCTCTTTCTCTCTCTTTCGCGCTCACCGTCGATCGTACTCCCTAGGGCCAGTGCGACGCTCGGACTCTCTCTCTCTCTCTCTCTCTCTCTTTCTCTCACTCTAGCCCGTACAATTGCTCCGGAGTAGACCCGACGCAACGAGGAGAGAAGTAGCCATTTTGGGCCATTGCCCCTACTCTCCCTCGGCGCGGCACGCGTCCACTTGCCATAGCAAGCAGACGCCCATCGTTCCTTCTCTCTCTCTCGACCCCTCTCTGTCTAGCCAAGCGCAGTAGCGGAGCTTGGGGTAGAGACGGGCCCGTTTAGTCTGTCTCTCTCTCGCGTATACGGAGACCCCTCCTGGTCTCTCCCTCTCTCTCTCTCTTACTCTCGCTCCGTTCCTGGCCTAGCCTAGCGCAGAACCAGCGAACGGATAAATTTAAGTTACAATAGGAGTAACCCTTCCTGGTTCATCCTGAGACTTCTTGTTATACATAAATATCCGGTCATAGCCGGATTCGTATACAAGAAAGGAAAGGAAAATTAAATAAGCCCCTCCTGGCGTTTTCTTTTCGTACCACACACACACACACACATAAATATATACATATATATATTTACACCTACAGTCAAGGTGCATAATTTCGACGGGAGGCGCAGCCGCTCTGCATCAACCGTTGGAAGTGAGGTGCAGGGACTACGCTGCCGCACAGCAGAGTTCTGTACTTCAACCTCGCTGCCGTTCAGCGGGGTCTTGTACTAAAACTTCGCTGCCGTTCAGCGGGGTTCTGCACTTTAACTTCGCTGCCGTTCAGCAAAGTTGAAGTCTAATAAAACAAAATAGGAACCGCTGCAGTTCAGCGAATCCGACTTTGCGTGACCACACTTATTACATTCTCTCTCTCTCTCTCTTTTCCCTCTATTCCCCTGTCTACACCTTTCTCAATCTCTTTGTTTTTTTTTTATTTTAAAATACACACATATGCATATACGTAAATGTATATATATTTATATATACATGTTTACGTATTTATAATTTTATATTACATATATATATTTATCATTGTATGTACAGAGTTGTCGTGGCTCTTAGGTTCCCTCTTTCACCACTCTCTTCCTTGCCCGTTCTCGATTTTTGCGCTGCTGTTCTGCATAAAAATCATAAGAGAATTCCTTCATAGAGACGCTGCCGCCCAGCGAATCTTCCTCCCACTCCAATCGCTCCGCTCGACGTCTCTTCGTTGAATTTGAGTCCGCTGCGCGGTCACACATTCAAAACGAAGCGATCGAATAAGCCATATCTATCTTATTGTTCGAATCGCAGTCGCTCTGCAATTTGAGAATAAGATAGACGAAACCAACTTTAGAATTTCCAACGTTTCGCCGCTGTTCGGCAAAACAATTAGCCCCGTCACACGACATATTTTTAACTAAACATTTTCGCGTCTCGGCCCCATAATTACCCTTTTTTTTTTTTATTGTCACTTATTATTAGTAAAAACGTAGAGTTAATAGAAATAAATAGAAGAGTTTTGTTTAATACATATAGAAGGGGTCTATTTTAATAGTTAAACCAGGCAAGAACCCACAAGTTAACGATACTAGCCGCTCGGTATCGTTAATAACAATTATTAACTTTAACTCCGGGTAAAAATAATAATAAAAACCCCGACGTTTGCCTTCTGCAAACGTTACAGTTAAATTTCTGGTGACAGCTAAGGGGATATGTTTTGTGCCAAAAACCCTTTTATGATTAAACAAAACTCAATAGTTTAACGTAGAGATAGTTACAAGTAGTTTGAATTATTCGCATGTGCTTTTACTAACCCTCGAACATTCATATGACGTTTTCGCATTCGTGTAATACTTTAAAGAAGTAATTGTTAATAAGTCATATTAGCGTTCGAACAACTTTAAGCTAGGATTTTCAGCGTAGAAAACCCATTGTCCTAATATTCAAAAACCCTCGAATATTATTGTATCATTAAACCCTTAATAAATTTTAAACCAAAATAAAGACTTTTCTTTTATTAAATTTTATTTATGTATATCGCTGTCGTTACGTTGAGAAAAATTACGAAGCAAATTAAAACTTTCGTCAAGTTTATAAAGTCTAGAAACCTGCATTTTAGAATTACCCCTATAAAATTTTTTCTTTTTTTCTTTTCACCCGTACTTACTCTTTGTTACCTTTAAATTCTAACTAGAATTTTTTTTGTGTAATTTAATACATTTCATAAATATTCGCATATTAATAAATTAATTGTTAGTATTTAAATTTGCATTTTAACCTTTATGAGTCCCATCGTAGAAATATTCGGACACGAAAATTCCATTTCAAACCAAAGACTAAATAACATTGAATACAACCTAGTCGAATCAGTAAGAAGACAAAACCGCGTGTCATCCTCGGTATTTGCCGAACTTGATCGCTTGCGCAGTGCCAATAGAGTAATCGGCAGAGTAGCCTCGGACGCGCATATTAGAATTGCCGATTTACAAAAAGAGGTTAGGTTGTTAAGAGGATTATTAACCAGCGTAACTAAAGCAACCCTCCATATATCCCAAAAACAGAAGCCCAATAATATTAATATTGAAATCAGCAAATTAGAGAAGGCACTTGCTAAACTAAAAATCAACTAATCCAATTTTTGTCAAATAAATTAATCAAAACTTTTAAAAAGAAATTAACTATTTTTTTTTTTCTTTTCTTCTCGGCAAATTATTATTTAACGAAATAAATATCTGAAAACTGTTTATGCTTTAGAATTTAAAAATCCTAATTTAAAGTAGAATCTAAATGTCTCAAATAGAGAGAGCCCAAAAAGTAGTTTTTGACGAACATTACCAAACAACATCTATTTTAAATAATCTTATTATTGAATTAGGGAGACCAGATACAGTGTATCTTTATAAACATTCTGGTATCCCCGTATTCTCCATTTGCGTTGGTACATTCTACGAGTGCCCTCTCTTCTTGTATTGCTTTATAGGAACCCTTGCTCAAGAACTCTCGCATACCCTGTACGTAACTCAATTTAATTTCGATTTTATTTTTTTCGATAGTTATACTCCCTTATTAAATCCCTATTAAGTGAAACTAAATAAACAAAAATTTAGAGATATAAAAGAAGGAAAATTAGAGGTTAGAATTAACGTAGGAAAGAGCGAAGACCGTTGTGTTCACCGTCATCGTTCTCCCCTTTGGTTACTTCCTATACCCAAAGCCTTTCTATTTCGCCTACGCGAAGAACACGTATACGTACGTGCTTTTAAAAAGAGAAAAAAAAAGTTAGCAATAAAAATATATATAATCTAGTATATTTAATTATTAAATAAACTCAATAAGCCCACTTAATCAATTATTAGTAACTAGTTAACTCAATTAATTAATAAATTAATGAATAAACTTCTCTGGAAAAATTTACCTATTAAAATACTTCATTTTTACCATAAAATTAAAATTAGCCAAATAAGTAATAACAAAAAAACCTAATTAATAAACGTTTACTATCTAAACCAAAATATATAAAGAAATTTCACCTACCGCCTTATTAAACAATTTAAAAAAAAAAATATAATCAAAATGGACGACGATCAAACGAGACAATTCGTAACATCAATGCATAACATGTCCCTGAACATGACAATCCAATCCGCAACGATGCACATTCCTTTTTACGATGGCAAATCCATGCCGTTGAAAAGTTTTATCCAAGATGTAGAAAACGGTAGCGCGATTGTAGGAGACCAAGAAGAAGTCTTTGTCAACGCAGTTAAATCAAAGCTTAGAGGATTAGCTCGCGATTGCATCGATGGTGTAAAAATTAAAACTGTGTCCGAATTAACTAAAGAACTGAAAAAGTACTTTGCCCCTCGTAGGAAATATACCGATTTCTGCACCGAGTTGCAGAATATTCGTATGCAACGGTCGGAAACTGTTACAGAATTCTTCCTTCGCGTGAAAAAATTACAAAATTCGACCGAAGCAGCTCTGATCAATGAATACGGAGCTGAGAAGAATACAGATTCACCCATCGTAAAGGACATGGCTATAAAAGGATTTTCGAAGGGGTTGAGAGATGACCTTAGTTACGGAGTCACTCTCACTAACCCTACTTCCTTAGAAGACGCTTATAACACCGCAATGAGAATAGACCATCAATCCACCATCAGACCCCCGTCTATAGATCACTCTTACCAATCTCGTTTAGCCAGGAATGAATCCCCAGGGCGAACTGATTACTATCAACACGATCGTTACCACTCAAATCAACCTCGTGCTGATTCGCCAGACTCAAGGCGGATTATTCTGAATTAAATTTATAATGGAAGAGTTACCATACGGCAACTTTCCAAATTAGGAGAGGCATGTAACGAGTGCACAAAATTTTTAATTTAATTTTGCTATTATTCTTCCCCTCAGGTATAATATCTATACACGAACGATGTTTTACACAAATCAACACATGTTTAACGTGTAAAACATCGTTTAAATAGATATCTGAGTGAAAAATATATCTTTCATGTAAGAAAACATTTTTGAAAGAAACGAACACTCGGGAAATGTTCGTTACACTCGTATCACTAAACGATAGCCCAAGTAAATAAACTGCCCTCTTAGCTTGGGAAATTGCCGATAACGCTTCCCGTTGCGCAACATTCGATCGTTCACTAAAATTTTCCCTGCGCCTACGTGTTTTATTTTCTTATTATTTTACGCACGTTTTATAATTTTTATAAATAATAAACATGAACTAAGTTAAGCTAATTAATATGGTAAATAGAATTGCGTTAAAATACTAACGTTGGAGTCGCATTTTGAAAAACCTCGCATTAAAATACACACTTATGTTGGAATAAAAATTAGAATCAATTAACTAAAATTGAATCAAAATTCTATTTGAATGATGTTAAACAACACTATAATATTATATTTAATCAAGTAACTGTATCTAGCATGGAATTCAAACTTTTGATCAAAAAGAACAATAGTAATAAAAATTTAATTATCTATTCCTACAAATAAAATTTCGCACATCACAATATTTATTCCAACATTTATTTAAACAAACCTTACATAAATTACACAATACACCAACTCTAATAATGAAAATTGCAAATGTACTTACATCTATTATTTACGGATAAAACACAAAATACATGTATAATTATGTAAAATTTTAAAAAGCAATAATTCTGTACAATTACCGCACACATATATATATATATATATATATATTTATTATTTTTCTAAAAAGGACCAAGCACATTTTAATGCGACCGAAAATTCGAATTTTTCTTCTTCCAAAATTGTTTACAACAATTTAATAATAAGTTTACATATTTATAAACATTTTAAAATTATCAAATAAATAAAATACTTAAAATTTATAAAAATCGAAGAAAAGTTCGAAAATGCACTCCCACCATTTTTTTTGTATCTATCGAATAGAGATAAGCGCATAGGTATTTAAGGGCGAAGAAAATACGGCCCCGTGCTAATTGTCGGTAGTCCATAGGCTCGACAGTTTTCCACCGTCTCTCCTACGGGCAACAGGGCATTTTATTTTTCTAATTGATTACGTTTCTCGCTGCATTTTTGTATTTTCTTCGCTCGGTATTAAACGCGAC
The DNA here is from genome assembly GCA_026168455.1 of Theocolax elegans. Taxonomy (NCBI): domain Eukaryota; kingdom Metazoa; phylum Arthropoda; class Insecta; order Hymenoptera; family Cerocephalidae; genus Theocolax; species Theocolax elegans. Next base: position 14,179,271 of record CM047427.1, on the reverse strand, counting down.
TCGTACTTAGAGTCTCGGGCGCGTGTTGAATAGTAACTAATATATACATATATATATTCGACTATTCGTATTTTCCGGCGAATCAAATCAACATCGAAGCGAAAGGGGACAGCGTACCTGATTATTCACTGTATAAGGTAAAATAAATATTGTAATAATTAAAACTAACCCCTTAATTTTGTCTTTTTATATAAAAATACCTTGGTTGGACAAAAGCGTGGATCTCGCAGTTGCTCTGCAAAGTCTACCCTTTTGTTCCATTTTTTGCACCTCTCTTATTTCTCTAACGCAGAAAAAGCCGGATTCGCTGCTGTTCAGCAAATCTTGGTTTTGACGAGTATTATATACATACATATATAACATTTGTCTAACAGAGAATCCCAATTGAGTAGCGCTGCCGTTCAGCATTACCTTTTGAGTCCTCCTTTCTGTGTTTTCTTGTCTAATTTTCAGACAAATAATAGGAGAGTGCTGTCGTTCAGCACCTTCTATTGTTATTGTCACGCATCTCTTTCTCTCTCTCTCTTTCTCTCTCTTTCTCGCTCACCGCCGATCGTACTCCCTAGGGCCAGTGCGACGCTCGGACTCTCTCTCTCTCTCTCTCTCTCTCTTTCTCTCACTCTAGCCCGTACAATTGCTCCGGAGTAGACCAGACGCAACGAGGAGAGAAGTAGCCATTTTGGGCCATTGCCCCTACTCTCCCTCGGCGCGGCACGCGTCCACTTGCCATAGCAAGCAGACGCCCATCGTTCCTTCTCTCTCTCTCGACCCCTCTCTGTCTAGCCAAGCGCAGTAGCGGAGCTTGGGGTAGAGACGGGCCCGTTTAGTCTGTCTCTCTCTCGCGTATACGGAGACCCCTCCTGGTCTCTCCTCTCTCTCTCTCTTACTCTCGCTCCGTTCCTGGCCTAGCCTAGCGCAGAACCAGCGAACGGATAAATTTAAGTTACAATAGGAGTAACCCTTCCTGGTTCATCCTGAGACTTCTTGTTATACATAAATATCCGGTCATAGCCGGATTCGTATACAAGAAAGGAAAGGAAAATTAAATAAGCCCCTCCTGGCGTTTTCTTTTCGTACCACACACACACACACACACATAAATATATACATATATATATTTACACCTACAGTCAAGGTGCATAATTTCGACGGGAGGCGCAGCCGCTCTGCATCAACCGTTGGAAGTGAGGTGCAGGGACTACGCTGCCGCACAGCAGAGTTCTGCACTTCAACCTCGCTGCCGTTCAGCGGGGTCTTGTACTAAAACTTCGCTGCCGTTCAGCGGGGTTCTGCACTTTAACTTCGCTGCCGTTCAGCAAAGTTGAAGTCTAATAAAACAAAATAGGAACCGCTGCAGTTCAGCGAATCCGACTTTGCGTGACCACACTTATTACATTCTCTCTCTCTCTCTCTTTTCCCTCTATTCCCCTGTCTACACCTTTCTCAATCTCTTTGTTTTTTTTTATTTTAAAATACACACATATGCATATACGTAAATGTATATATATTTATATATACATGTTACGTATTTATAATTTTATATTACATATATATATTTATCATTGTATGTACAGAGTTGTCGTGGCTCTTAGGTTCCCTCTTTCACCACTCTCTTCCTTGCCCGTTCTCGATTTTGCGCTGCTGTTCTGCATAAAAATCATAAGAGAATTCCTCATAGAGACGCTGCCGCCCAGCGAATCTTCCTCCCACTCCAATCGCTCCGCTCGACGTCTCTTCGTTGAATTTGAGTCCGCTGCGCGGTCACACATTCAAAACGAAGCGATCGAATAAGCCATATCTATCTTATTGTTCGAATCGCAGTCGCTCTGCAATTTGAGAATAAGATAGACGAAACCAACTTTAGAATTCCAACGTTTCGCCGCTGTTCGGCAAAACAATTAGCCCCGTCACACGACATATTTTTAACTAAACATTTTCGCGTCTCGGCCCCATAATTACCCTTTTTTTTTTTTATTGTCACTTATTATTAGTAAAAACGTAGAGTTAATAGAAATAAATAGAAGAGTTTTGTTTAATACATATAGAAGGGGTCTATTTTAATAGTTAAACCAGGCAAGAACCCACAAGTTAACGATACTAGCCGCTCGGTATCGTTAACAACAATTATTAACTTTAACTCCCGGGTAAAAATAATAATAAAAACCCCGACGTTTGCCTTCTGCAAACGTTACAGTTACTTGTAACCTGCTTTAAAATATATTTAATTATATATGTTGATAAAAATAAGATTGTTTTGAAATAAAATTATGAAAGTCATTTACACATGTGTATACTAATAATTTCCCATTGAAAAAAAGGTATTGAAAAAATGTATTATTAAAAGTGCATAACTTATTATTGGAATCTGTTTATACATACTACTTCTGTCATCTTTTTCATTTCTTTGCCGAGAAGATTCCTCAGTTACTGCCGATGTTGATGCTTCGTGAATATTTTGTCTAACCATAGCAGGTTCTTTAGGAACTGTATTTGAATCAGCAGAACTGCATCGATCCTCTTTTTGTATATTCTGTTGGGCCTTTAACAGGTCGACTCTTCGAAGTCGACGTCGTCAGTAGAATCAAATAACTGCTCCACGGGTTCTTCTTTATATATACTTTTACAATGTTTTAAAGCTTCTATGTCAATATTTTTGATTGAATGATAAATAATAAATTACTTCTTAGTTATAAGCTTAAGTTTAAGATTCCCTACATAAAGAGGAAATAAAACTGAATGTTCTGTTTTACAATTACATTAAGTAAAAGTGTTTCAGAATCGCCCAATTATTGCAACATTGTAGAAATAAAAAAAAAGAATAAAACAAAGAAATAAAAAACCGGGTACTTATTGATATAAGGTCCCGTGTTCGAATCCTGGATAAATACGCCATGCCGTTTTTCCGTGATAAATATTTTATTAATTACAATTATTTATTATTATTGTTATGATACAATTCGTAATAAGACTTATTGGTTATTTTTGGTCAAATAATCAGTTTCTGACTAAAACTAACGTTTTGCAAACATTCTGATTTCCACTGGAGATAAATCGAATCTTTTTGTGCTAGGAATCGTATTTCTATCAACTGCTTTGTAAATATTTTATTGTATTTTTTTCATCAAAATAAAAAAACAAGGTAAAAAAATAAATATATTTTTTAATAAAGTTTTTGTTATAATTTGGTAATAATTACTTAAAATTATCTTGTTGAAAAATGTATTAATTTAAATATAATTTTAAAGAATTATTTCAATTTCATTCAAAGTTTCATTTTTCAAATAAGGTCGAATATTATAAGTAAATAAACTTAATCCTATGAGTCCTGCAGAATCATTATTGCCTTTATGTATTAATTCAATTCCTGATAATGGCGTAGGTTCAGCTGTAACAACATCTTGAATATCTATATACGGCAAAGTTGTCTCGTTATAGGTGTGAAAGAATAAATAATCATCGTCTTTCGAATCAATTTTGTTGTTATTGGAAAGATATCCATTTGCACCGAAATTACTAATTAACCCGTGTCTATAAAAATATAATAATATTAATCAAGTTGATATAATACATTGATAATATAATTTATTATTTGAACTTCTGGTTGCAATTGGAACAAGTGAGCTCGGTGAGTGATAAACCACATTAAAAAAGAATTTGAAAATTAAAAATAAGTATAAGGTTGGGAACAAAAAGATAAAAGAAAATTAAAAAATTGTCTAAAAAACAGTTAAATAATTTGTTTTAAATAAACATTTAGACTTTTATTGCAATTCTGTTCCATTCAAGTGGATTAAAATCATATTTAAAAGTTACTGTTAAAAGTTACTTTTAAAATGTATCCTGTGGTAAGTACGTTACGGAAAAAATCAGTGTATAGAGACTCATAAATAATTAATATAGTTTTGTTACATATATAAATTGGCCAAAAATTTTAAATAAAAGTTAATAATATAATTTGTTTAAAAATTAAGAAATATTTTTAAATGTTATAAAAAAATTATCCATTGTAAAAATTGAATATCTTTTTTCCAATTTTAACCCAGGCGTGTCTCCTTAAACGACCTTTATGGCTTTGGAAATTAATAATGTTTTTGGTTGAAAAATATATCTATTAGTTATTGTTTTTGTAAGTTATTCTCAAGTTAGTTGTCACTTTACGATATCTTCCTGGTTGACTAATATTTGTTTCCAAATACTGAGTAGGTGACTAAGTTCTGGTCGTTGGATGCCTGCCTTGACAGTAATAATTTGAAAGATTTGAGTGATGTTCATTTTGCGCAGTTCTTCTAGAATAGTAGTGTTTTGAATGCATGGTTATATTTTTGAAATGAAAGTTCTTTTTGTTTTTGCTGTTAAAGATCTTATTTCCAAAATATTATCTTCAATTTTGATCTTAGTATTGCGATTTTAATTCTTTGATCTGTTCTTTTTTTTTTTATTAAAGTAAAAACAAACTCTGTTTTGGCTTATTTTTAAAACAGAAAATTTCTTTCGGGGGTATTAGTTTCGTTAAAGCAATATATTGTGTATTCCTCAACAGATTAACTTCAATAGTATCTACAATATTATCTTGTTTACGTGTAATTAGTTTTTGCCGCTGAAAAGTACTAGAGTAGGATTTTGTCGGTGAGAGCGTATTAGCTGAAATGTTTATGATGTTGTTGATGCTTAAGTCTATTGATAGAGGAACACACATCCACTTAATACAAACATTTATACAAAAGTAAAAAAACGAAGAAAATATTTAATTTTATCTATTTATTTATTTAATTATTCTAGAGATACATATCAAAGTTATATATATATGTATATTTCCAAACCGATACAGAGTACTTTATAGTTTTATAGATTTATGCTGTGATCGTCACAGTAAAACATCTAGCCACACTCATTGTTCTAAACAAATCATAAAGTTCCATGTTTCCGAGTCGGACTTCCATACTCAGATCATACTAGCCTTCACATGTTCACCAGTTACACAAACATTAGTTAAGTTTCAAAGTTTTTTAACTTTGATTATTTCAACTCTGATTATCTTTATTAGTCAGTCGCAATTTAGATTACACAAACTTTTTAAAATTTGCTATAAATCCGTCCTTGATAGAAATTACTCCAATCTCAAGTCAAAGAACCAGTTAATAACACCCTATAAAATGTTGAGTATTTTTTAAAAGGGGTTTTATTTATAATTTTTAACGTTTTGTTCGAATTTTTTACAGTAGTGTAGTTTGCTTTGATATACACCACTTGATGCAATTATGCCATAATGAATTAGGTTATGGCGAAAGAATATTATTTTTATTATATTAGGTTCCATTTTGAAGATTTTACTAAAGATGAAAATCAGTATCCAATTGTTTTATTAGATTTTCAATATTTAATCCATTTTCATATTTTATTAAAATTATTCCCAAATATTTTGTTTCATCCACTCTTTAGTATTTCATTACACTATCGTTATAGTTTCCAAAGTTATGTAAGCTGTTTCTGCATATTTAATTTTAACTGATTTAGCGCTTGTAAGTATTTATTTATTTTGTTTCAACTTCTGACCAAATTTTCCATTTGTTATGACTGCTGTATTATCAGTATATGATAGGATAGTATTTTCAGACATGTTGTAATAATAGTTTTTAGAGAGACACCTATATTTATATTTCTAAAGTCACTTATGAATCTATTTTTAGCTTTTGTTTTCTATTGCTTAAGTAGCTATTAATCAATGTATACCTCTTGTCTCTTATACCATATGCATAAAGTTATCTAGTATTATTTTATAGTTAACTGTATCAAAAATCTTTGCATCCAGATGCACAAATAATAGCTACAGATTTAGTTTTTAGTTCACATATATTGTTGTAGATAAAGCTTGATGTATTTTGTTCCAATGTTCTTAATAATACCAAATTGTTCTTCACTTATCATTTTACTGTGAAATAATTAGGCTGTTTGATATTAGCGATATGAGTGTTTTGTAATAGTACTAGTAAGTAGCATAATAGGATAATAGTAATAATATCCTAGGATAATATAACTATCGGTCATATAGGATGATTATTATTTTCACGAATGCACCTATATATTTTAGGCGGCACTTCCATTAGGACTGTGTTAGTCTCATTCTTTTTATTGGTATAGATATGCAGTACATTGCTTGAGATATTGAATTGTTTAAAATTTTTGTATTACGGGGATGTGTTTTGAAATTTTAAAACCTAATTATAAAAAAAATCTCAAAAAATTAGCGTGACAGAGACTTTTACGAAATAATTAATTTTATCTATTTATTTATTTAATTATTCTAGAGATACATATCAAAGTTATATATATATGTATATTTCCAAACCGATACAGAGTACTTTATAGTTTTATAGATTTATGCTGTGATCGTCACAGTAAAACATCTAGCCACACTCATTGTTCTAAACAAATCATAAAGTTCCATGTTTCCGAGTCGGACTTCCATACTCAGATCATACTAGCCTTGCCTTCACATGTTCACCAGTTACACAAACATTAGTTAAGTTTCAAAGTTTTTTAACTTTGATTATTTCAACTCTAGTTTCCAAAGTTATGTAAGCTGTTTCTGCATATTTAATTTTAACTGATTTAGCGCTTGTAAGTATTTATTTATTTTGTTTCAACTTCTGACCAAATTTTCCATTTGTTATGACTGCTGTATTATCAGTATATGATAGGATAGTATTTTCAGACATGTTTGTAATAATAGTTTTTAGAGAGACACCTATATTTATATTTCTAAAGTCACTTATGAATCTATTTTTAGCTTTTGTTTTCTATTGCTTAAGTAGCTATTAATCAATGTATACCTCTTGTCTCTTATACCATATGCATAAAGTTATCTAGTATTATTTTATAGTTAACTGTATCAAAAATCTTTGCATCCAGATGCACAAATATAATAGCTACAGATTTAGTTTTTAGTTCACATATATTGTTGTAGATAAAGCTTGATGTATTTTGTTCCAATGTTCTTAATAATACCAAATTGTTCTTCACTTATCATTTTACTGTGAAATAATTAGGCTGTTTGATATTTATTATCCTTATTAGTGAGTCACAACAATGCTTCATAACTGCCTAAAAATCTCACTGATTTATCAATAAAAAAATTTGAAAAAATTCACAGGTTATCTCCAAAGGAAACACCGTTACAGAACGTTTTTGCGATGAATGGAATTTTTTGTTTAATAAAAACTAAATCATTTTTCTGTTTTCTGGGGTTTACATCCCATTAATATCTATTTCTATTTCATTTTTATCAATACCTATAGCATTATTTGTACCAATTATTTTTATTTTCGGATTACCTTTTTTCTATTTTGATGTCAGTTTTTCATTTTATTTTTTAATGTAGCTTCGACTGTTTTTATACTTCAAGAATTTATACAACTAATTTCGAGTTAATGCCATTCTTATTTCGAAAGAACTTTGTTTGAATGTTTTCTTCTGTGGTAAGATAGCTCGTCAGCATTTCCATTGTATTTATCTGGCTCAGATTATTTCACTTATCACTTTTTTATTTGCTTGTATTTCAGTATATTCTTGTTTTTGTAATTCTAAAATGTCTTTCTGTAATTGATTTTCGTCTAGTAATTCGGCAACTAGTTGTTTTAATAGATTGTTTTCAGTTATTAGATTATCACTTCATTTTCTACATTTTGAATCGTAAAATTATGTTTTCCTATTGTGTTATTTTGTAATTCCTGAAGCAATTTTCCTTCGATTTCTTTCAGTGCAATAATAATTTTTTTTGCCACATCGTTTAGTAAAAATTTATTAGTATCTGTGGTTATATCTCTCATTAGGTGTACTGGACAGATTATTAGGTGATCACTCACATATTTTTGCTCTTTCTTTTAATCAAAATAACTTTTGTAGTATGCATTTGCATATTTATTAGGACGACCTTATAGTCATTTACATCGGACTTATCCAACGGTAATTTGACACTCGTGGTTATTGTAAATGTTGTTATTTAAAAGAAAGTTACCGTGCTGAATGCTATTTTATCTACAAAATTGTATATACTGCCCTGAGTAATTGAACACGCGTGCAAAACACAGCCATTCGGTATAATTAATTTTTAACTTTATATTAATTTACTCGTATCACACTATAAACAGATCGAGTAGACCACGTAAATAAACACGTATACTCTGTAAGAAGGCTAGTACAGAACTGCATATAACATTATTCGTCTTATACAATATTCTTAAATTCCTCGAATTTCATACTGCTTGTTTATAAAATAATATCATAATTTCTTGTTATTATTTTTTATTTAAAAATTGAATGAAAGACAAATATCACCAAAAACCAGTGAATAAACACTGAAGTCTATAATAAATAGACCGATTTAAAGTATGTTGAGACAGCTATAACAAATTTTTTCCATATCATATACAGATTTTGTCGCTGTTTTTTAATAAATCTGTTTTTAACGGTAAGATGCTTATCTGTTTTTATTTTACTGTTTTAGAAGGTTTTGGATTTCAAATAACTACCCGTTTATCACATGAGACTAAAACTAAGTAGTGTTTAAAATCATTAACAGTATCATTTATGTTTCAAATAAGAATTTTGCCGATTTCTCTGAAGCACAGTAATACTAGCATTTATATATGCCAATTCGCCTTTTCGCGAATTATTATAATATTTTCAGCAGTAACAAAAAATATTTTGTACTTTTAATGAAAAAAGTATTGTTTACAGTTAAACGTTTACGTAAACTATTTCACTTACCTATTGGGGTTACTCTTTGTTTGCACAGATTCTATTACTGCATTGTTATCTAAACTACCGTTGACCACATCCATTGGCTGATAAAACAGTTGTAATCCAAAATGGTAATTATGTTTTTCTATCAGTGTGTTAATAAATTTTATACCAACGACGACATTTTTATCCGGCACTTTGATTGACTCAAGATCGATAAATCTAATAGTATAATTAAGCTGAATTTCTATAAAATAGAAGATGTACATTATGCATTTCTTTTATTATTACCGTTATACAATATTGATAATTTCTTAACTGTTAAAGGGATATTCAGGTAACGGTTTCCATTTAAGACTAGATTTGTCTATCATTCCAAAAGGTAAAAGTTTTCCTTGTTGAATTTGAATAAAAATTACATTATTTTTCACGACGAAGCGTACTCCAGTAATGACACTAAAAGTATTAAAAATTACAATTAGAAAAAAAAATTATAATTTTATTTTCGTAATAATAATGCTTACAAGTTATTTTTAATATCAGAGAATGTATGATCCAAGTATAAACTATAATCATTTTTGTATATACATTTGCATTTGCAATGGTTACAACGGGATTTTGCTGGTATTCTCAAATATTCAGAAAAAAAACTGATGTCTGCTGGTATAGCCAAACTATGTATAAACTCAAATTCACTTATTTTACCATCCCTAGCCTAATTTCTCAAAAAATATAACTAATATTTTAATCATTATTTAACATAATGTTATATGATTAAATTATTCATATCCATGTGCATACCGAGGAGCAGAATATTGAATTTGAATACATTACATCATTTAAGTGATTTGGCGTTAAGTATTTACAAGTATGCTCCTTGCATTTGTTATTTTTCAATAAGCCTTTATAACATGGTTTTACGTCTATACAGTTTAAAGCTGAACAAATCTTACTTGAGCATTTATTGGTAATATTGACGTTACTATGAATTGAAATAGTATTTGAATTCAGTGGATGATCAAGCTCAGTGAATGTCTTACCTGCACATAATTAATTAATAATTTACGCAGAGAAAAATTTCTAGTAAATATCATGATATTATTAAGTAATTAATACAGACTTGAGAAATTGTCATTCACCATCAATTGTTGATTTAAAAATTAAATATGAGCATAAAACATAAAAATTGGTTTCTTTATTTAAATTAAGAAACCTACCTGAGTATCAAGAAATTGAAAAATAATACTTTTAATTAAAAAAATAGATAAATTTCTGTTTATTTCATAAGAATATTTCCACAGATATATCAATATTTACTATGCTGCCTAGCATGCAACGTTGAGGGAACTGAGCTATTTTATTGTTTCATTTATTAATTTAGATTTGAAAAAACAACCGAAATATGTTCTGAACATTATATGCTAAATTAAACATAATAATTGAAGCAATAAAATAGCTCAATTAGGACAATGCAAGTCTCCGGAGTTAAAGATCGGAGGTTGAGATTACAGATAGAATTGTCACGTTGTAGATTTCTTCAACATTTCACCAACCTTTCTAACAATGTTAGAACGTTAACAATACAATTTTGCCGCAATGTTGTCATAACCTTCTGTTATACTGAAAAAAAAATTTTGATCTAAGCGGAATTCTTCTTAAATATGAGCCAAGAGGAAAATCCGGTTGTTCCAATTCCATTTCTTTAGAATCAAGAGAAATCTAATTGATTTTAGAATATTGATCTTTATGAGTTGTACTATGTCATTATTTACTAAAAGAAATTCCCCTCGATTGTAGAAGAATCCATGTGATTATAGCAGAGTAAACAGATTTTCTACTTAAAGCATATTTAAGAAGAATTCCGCTTGAATCGAAAATCGTTTTTCCTGAAACTTTCAGTAGATATTTCTATACAATATAGTAATCATTCTGATTTTTCAAGTCTGTCTCTCGATTACTCCGATTCAATTTTTTCCGTCTGAGTAAAATTTTTAGTTTATCTTTATAAATTTTATTTAAATAAAAAATACCTTTCTCGTGTTTAAGTGGATCACACGCATATACCCGAGAACTCAAAGATTCCGTAGTAGATTTAAATAGTGAAATTAAATAATAATTTCTGTGTATACTTCTTTTTTTTGCTAATAATTTAGCTTTTGTGAAATCACCTAAAAATATTTATTATTTTTAATAATGCATGCGATATCTGTTTCAGTGGATGAGACAATCGTTTGTACCCTTATTTAACCATTCTTGAATGTCATAAGCAAACAAAACTGACAAAAGCCCTTTTGTTTCAATTGAAGTGAGTTGGCCAAGTAACAAAACAAAAACTTGTAATTCTGACAAATTTCTTTCGCAAATCACATGTAAATTCTAATAAAGTAAATATTTAAATAATATTTAAAATTAATTAGTATTTTTATTTGATAAAATATAAGTACCTCTTTCTTTATGATTTTCTTCCCGATAAATGAAATGCCATGAAAAGTGTCATTTGGAGCAACGATATCACGAATGTTTTTTAGAGTTCTTTCTATCCCTAAAGCATCACGAAATACCATACCAGTGAATATCTTGTAAGTTTCATTATTAAAATGATTTTGACTAGATGATTTACTAAAGTTTCGACTGTAAATTACGTAATTTTTGAAAATAAATTCGATATTCTGAACATGCTCTATTAAATTGTTCATTTTTTTATAAAAATTAATTTCTTCCGGTAAGTTTGTCAACTTATTTTGTATTTCAGTAAGGTCTTTTTGAAAAGAAATAGATTGCAGACTGTAGTCGGTATTCTCTTTCGTTTCTTCATTGTTAATAACGTAGCTGTCCATAAAACCATTGACATCCAGAAGTCCAGATATAAGACTACACTCGTATAAAATAGCATGTTTATATTTTTCATTCTCAGAAAAAGTAATGCTTTTTAAATACATACCCAAGCACGTCTAAAGCAGCTTTAAATACTTCTTTACTCGATATATTAGCATCAATATATTTAATTTTTATTAATAGTGGTATCACGATTAAAGTAAAGAAAAATTGACTCATATTAAAGGTTTTTATAATTTAGATTCTATTGTGAATATGATCAATTAGTCTTATTTTATAGTTAGAACAAACGGACACTGAAAAATTCTTTTATTTAACTACATATTCAATAGCAATAATTTAATATAAGTGCATTCATTATTATATTAAATACGTCAGTCACAGCAAACGTGTACTACATTCAGTTTCCTCAATAATATTTTTTATGTAAGGCAATTAAAATCATTTAATGATAAGTTTACTTAATTACCTACAACCTATGTAAAGAAAATGATTCTTAATAACACTATTTTTACAATTTACTAATAGAATATAAAAATTATAAATTAATAATAATTTATTAATCGATAATTTATTAATTTAACAATATTAACAAATTTATGAATTTAGTGTATTGTCTTGATTTACGGGTCTAGTTTCTTTTCGAATAGAGAATATTTAATCAGAAAGACCCGTTTTTCTTAAAGAATCAACCGATACTGCCTACCTATAATAGTACATTTGTAAGAATTTTTAGATTTCTCTTAATAAATAACATCATATATAAACTTAATTCAAAGTTCTACCCTTTATTGTTGAATTAGTAAATTGTTGATTTATTTATTTAAGTGCACAACGTTTCGTTTGCTAGGATTACAGACCTCTTCAGGTGCTGAATTTATTGGACAAAAAAATAAATATTTATATCAAGTTTTACAGTAATTGTCAGTTAAAAATTGAATTTTACCTCAATATTGAATATAATGTTACAGCCCAAGTGAGCTTCGTCCAATAACATTTGACACGCAATCAACGAGTATTTATACAAAAACAAAGCAATTGAGTATTTTAAAACTATACATTATAGTTTGTGTACATTTGTCTCTTTAAACTATATCCATAACATTTCTATATTGACGGTTTAAATGTTAAATGTCTTCTATACTGTTAATCGTCAAATTATGATGATTGATGTGTAGCATTTCCAAAATGAGTCTTTTTTATAAAAAGATTCTTTATCTATTATTTTCGCATCATCCTAGTTAAAATTGTGATTTACGTTATTTAAAATATGTGCAGTAACAACGGCTTTTGGATTTTTATTATTCTGATGTTCTTTTATTCGACTTTTAGGCAGCGTTTTGTTTCTCCAATATAAATAGCCGGGCATTTAACCTTCGCTTACCACACCGGGTCCAAAAGACCCAGATCCTTTTTGAAACTCAATTTTAAGTAGTTAAAGCAAATAATAGCCGGTCTATTACACCCTTCATCAATAGTTGAAGTGTTTAACCACCCTTCAGAACGTTCCACGTTACGTTAGAGTCTTTAGTATTCTTTTGGTAGCTGTTGAAAAAGTGGTATGGGTCCAAAACATGATTTATCGGAATGAATTTTTTTATGTATTTTAGCTTTAGATTGATGAAAAAAGTGTCCTATGTATGTTAAGCTACGTTTAATTTTTATATAACAAATATAAAACATTTTTATAACGATAATTCTTTATTGAAGTGACCATATGTAATTCACGTAATAAGCTACTTTATTCAAAGCACAAATTTTATATTTTTTCTTTTTATTTCTATTTATCTTTACATAAATAATTTGTCAAAAAATAATAATATTTATAGTAATAAGTCGAAAAATATATAAAATAAAATCGAACAGCAGTATGAAACCTTTTGCTACGAAATAGACTCTGTACTAGACTCTGTATACTGCTATATTCTTTCCTTCTCTACTTGCTTTTGGATATTAATGTTTTGAAATGAAATACGAACGCAGCTGCTCGTATAAGGTATGAATTTCATTAATAATAATTTCATTAATAATAATTCATTAATTCCAATTTCTATATTTACATTTTATAGATGTAACAAATTTTGGCGATTGTGCAACTTCAGTACCAGAAATAAGAAATGTAAAAGCGATTGATATAGAAGAAAATTATTCAAAAGTATCAAATTTATCTGATGAAAATTCAGTCATTAAAAGCTCACTGGATCAAAGGTTGTATTCTATTACTGACCGCATTCTTTCTGACAGTTTCAATTCGCCTGCACAACCAGCACAAAGGATAATTGTGCAAAACACTGTACTACAACACGGAGAAACATTTTCAGCGTAAAACACGGTGAGAGCTAGTCACCTTGCTTCTTAATGCAGGAGCAGCATAAACATCGACCCCCTCCACCGTCTAATACGCGACGCTTCAGCTACAGGAACGATGAACGACACTGTTTTTTACAGTGAACGATTAGTTTTGTCTGTTCGGTGTATAGGATACATTGAAATAGTTGGTGTCGCCACCGTCAAACAGCATGCTTTTCTAGTGGGCACCGTCTTTAACTATGAAAATGTCTCTCCGTGAAGATATTATCCTGGCGAGGAGCAGCTTTATTTAAATACGATTAAAACTTCCGATTGGAAAGTACACCAACAGTCCTAAGTAAAAGGTCCCAAGAAACTGCATTGCTTAATAATACTTCAAATATTACTCAACGAAATGATAATGAAGGTATTTTTTTATAACATAAAATAGTACAATATTTTTAAACAAATTATAAGTAAATTGACGATAAATCAACGATACAAATGATTCGATGGATCTCTTTTACCCTCATCAGGCTGTATATTTTATTTAAATTTATCAATTAAATCATCATTTTTTGAAATGGTAGTAATAGTAATTGTTCTGTATTAAAATAGCATAGCATGTGTTGCACTGTGTTTAAAAACTAATGAAGTTAAATGATTTTATCGTCAATTTACTTGATGTTTTCAATAAAACGATTGTGATGCTGGTTTATAATTCAAATAAAAAAAAATGTTATTTAGACAAAATTATATCCGGATCCCAACATCATCGAAAAAGAAAAAACAATAATATTAATTTATTAGTCCTGATTACCCGGTGGACTCACCCAGAGGAAGTTCCGTTGAATTAACTAAATAGTTCCGGATACCTATTACCGCGATACCGAATATTAATACCTTAACAAAATTTAGATATATATAATTATATTACGGGATCTAATAATAGATCCCGTGGCACCACTAACAACGAGAGAGAGAACGTTAATTTAAAATTAACCGAATAAATAATTTAATTTAATAAGAAAAACGCGCACTGAATTTAACCTTATTGTCCCCACTAATAAATCAATTATTATATTAATAATTAAAATAACTCACCAATTAGATGTAAATAAATCAACAAAATAATAAATAATATTCAATATTATTTTATCCCTATTGGCAATTAATATTATCAGAATCGCTCCTTAATCCTCAGTAAATCCTCCTTAATAAAAGCAACAGAAACTGCCAAAATTCTGTTATTGCTGTAATCTCACTCCAAAATCTCTTTATCGATAGAATCAGAAAAAAACAATACTTTGTCTTAGACGATCGATATATTTAAAAATAACCCTTCTGTAAACGATAGATATGATCAAAATAACACTGCTTGTGCGGTAGATAGGATCAGAATATCTAGAAACACTACTATATGGAAGATCGATAGGATCAGAATGGCGAGGATCCGTTTTCCGAATCACGCCAAACTTTTTCCCCGATTTTCTATCTCCCTCAATCTCTTAATATCCCTATCTGTTCTCTCTCTCGTTACCTGCGAGGGATACGGCAATATTATAATTCTCCAACCCTTCCGTATCCGTCACAGGTGTAATAAAGCTACCCGTATTTACCCTACTATAAATAAAAATGACAACTAATTTGCATAAGTTATCATTGTCCCAACTAGTATTTCGACTTTCCGTATTTAAGGTAATTACAGTCATATAACGTAATATGCTGTTATATTTACCCATACGGAAGTCTTATCTCTAATAATATCATCTATTGATTGGTTCAATAGATCACTAAATTATTCTCTAGTTAACAGCGCGAAATTCAAATATAAATTTATCTCCTTACTATTATACACATGTTTCCCCCCACTATCCGCGTTCCGAATTCCCTATACTATATGCGCGCGATCCCCGTATCGATACGAGCGCGGACCGCGTGTTCAGTGTGCGCGCACTTGAATCTAGATCGATTCAAGATGGCGACAACTGAGCGCGGGCCGGCACGTAAACAACGTGCCTCGCGAACGTTTCCCCGGGTGTGCGCGATCCCCACCGTCGGGAATAGTACTCGGGTACTACCGCGGAGTGGTGCGCGAACGTGCACGCACCAACAACGACACTCCAGGCGACGCCCAGTGATGTTGCTACATCACACGATATAAAGGCGAACTTTACAGTAAATATATGAAAATAAAAATTATCTAATTAAAATTGTATTAGTTTGTATTTTTATTTTTTCGATTACAAACGAAATTTCAAAATTTTTTTAAACATTTTCCTTCCTTATTATTGAACATTGTTATAATTTATTCTTTTAAATAAAAGGTGTCGATTAAATAATTTTATTTACCAAACATTGATGTCAAGCCCAGAGGGGGAGTTTTTACTAAAAATCTTTGATTACATTACGAATTCAGAAAATCGTAAAAAGTTACTGGAAGAAAAAAAGACAGACTATTTTAGCCTATCGAAGATTGCTCATATTATTATATTTTATGAAATACGACGGACGCAATCATACGAGTAAGTTATAATCATATCATACTTTAATAACATTTTCTTGGTTTTATAATGATTAAAAAATTTTGTTATATTTACATAATATTCTTAAAGTTGAAATCAAAAAATTATTTTTCAATATATTATGTTTAATTAAAAACAAATATTCGGCGTACCTGTTCGAACGTAAATATTCGTTAACTTTACTTTACTCCATTACCTTCTTATAATATTTAATTCAAATCATTACAGTTTATAATAAACGCATAATGTAGCTTGTGTTTGTATTTATGTAGTAATAATAATTAATAAATTTAGTAAATAACATTAAATTAAATTATTTAGTTTTGACATTAGCATACACCAGAATTTAGGGAGAAATTTACACGAACATCATTTACAATTTTTGTTCTATATTAAAATATAATATTACTAGCTTAAGTCAATAAATTTATGAATTCTTTATAATAAGTAAATTCACTTTTCAAATTTATGTATTTAATGTAAAAATAATAACATTTGTTCTCAGTGACATAATTTTATTTTTTCTTATTTCACAACAAAAGCAATTTTTAATTTGTTTATTGTGTGCAATTACGTATATAAAACTTCCATTTTCTGTACTATAGTGCATTATTACTAACTAGGAGAAAACACTACCTTCGGATGAGGGATCTTATCTAAACTCTAAGATATGTTTTCTAATATAAAAAAATGAAGAAAGCCTGAGTTATAGACCCTAACTCTCGAATTGACCAAAGTTATAGGCTAATTAATCAAATTTTCAGAGAAAATTAGTGGGTTTTTAAGCTTATAACTCGGAAAGTAAATATATATATTTAAACCCAAAATCGCCAGAAAGCAGAATTTCGTTTAATTCAGGTGTGAGTTTGTCTGGCCTATCTATTTTTCTTTCCGAGTTATAATCGATATAAGTAAAGTTTCTAATTTTCTCTAAACATTTGATTCATTAGCCTATAACTGGCTAATTTCAGCGTTAGGGGTCATAACTCCGGCTTTCTGCATTTTTTAATATTACGAAGCATGTCCTAGAGTTTGATTAAGATACGTGTTCCGAAGGTAGTACATTCTTCTAGATAGTTACAAAACAAAAATTGAACATTGTGAAATTCAAATGTAATCATAATTCTTAAATTATTTAATTAAACATGATACAATTGTCTTATATAAAATGGTAATTATTTTGAAAATAAATGCAATAAACATAGTTGTTCAATACGATTCATTTTGCATGCTGATAGAACGAATCATATGCGATGTGTGAATATTTATTAAGATTATTTTAACACACATTGTTTCATTGTGTTCTAAAAATTATCTTATGTAGTTTGTACATAACGTAGTAATA
The DNA here is from genome assembly GCA_026168455.1 of Theocolax elegans. NCBI lineage: Eukaryota > Metazoa > Arthropoda > Insecta > Hymenoptera > Cerocephalidae > Theocolax > Theocolax elegans. Next base: position 14,161,538 of record CM047427.1, on the reverse strand, counting down.
GTAAACGAATATTCAATGTAACAAACCACTTTTTATAATCATTCATTATTACATTTTTATTTAACAATGCCAACGATCATTGGTTATAGACACATATTCACATTCAAATTATTTTCATTAGTATATAAGCTATAAAATTAGACCCTATGTCTATAAAATTTTATTAAATGTATTTGCTATATCATATGGGTCAGTAATCTTGTCATTATCATGTTCTAAATATTCAATATTATTGTTACCAGTATTTGCTTTTTTGTTAATTTTACTATTTATAAACTGCCAAATCTTTTTACTATTATAGCTAATTTTGACAAATTTTTTTTGTTTTTTAGCTTGAATTGTAATTTTATTTAAAGACTTCGTATAATTTTTGTATTTTTCATTTAAATTTGAATCATTTGGATGCCTTCTTATCTTAAATTTAAAAATAATTTTTCTTTGGTAGCACAGGAATTAATAATGGCTTTAGTTATCCATTTTGATCTAGGATTTTTTTTAAACAATTTATATTAATAGTAGAAAATTGAATTAGATTCTTAATTGCATAAATTAATTCGTTCAATGCTTCATCTGGGTCCTGTATATTCAAGAAATAATTCCAATCCACTTTTTTTACATTCTTTTACTAAAATTTTATGATTAATGTAAGTAATAGACTTATCCGTATTTGCTACAATTTTATCTGCATTTATTAAGGTAAAAAGTGGATAGTGATCTGTAAAACTGTTTAAGATTTTGAAAGAACTAACATTTGTTAAATTAGTTTTTATAAAAACATTGTCTATGCAGGATCCAGATACACTACTGCTCATATTTGGTCTGGTTATATTTTGAAATAAGGGTACGTAATTTAATTCTAAAAAATTATTCAGATAATCGTTTAATAGTATTGATTGTTTATCAAACAAATCAATATTAAAGTCACCCACAATGCAGTGATTTTTTTCATTCTTATTTTTTAATAGTAATGAATAATGTAGTTTGAAAATACGAAATGAGCTTTTGACCGAGTAGTAAATTTACCAAGCAACCATTAATATTAGTTTTCTCTTATCCATAATTTAATACAATGTTTAGTAATATTTATTATTTATAGATTCAAGAAGATTTTCGGAAAAAATATTGCTTATCTCCAGATCTATTAAAAAAAATTGGCCCGATATAGCTACGAAAATTTATAAATTATGTAGTGAAAAAAAAGACGCAAAAATAACGGCCATTATTAACAGCAATCCACTTGACGAAAAAAACGATAATATATATGGTAATATAATGGTATATATTTTTTGACTTATTGTTCGTAAATGCAAAATTTTTACGCACTTCACAAATTTTTTAAATGTTATTTACGTATACACTGTCAAAAAATATTGTTTAATACACTTGCGAAAGATGATTTCCAAATCGAGTGACTATCACCCTCGTTTTGCTTAAGTGATAAACTCACTCGTTCGATAATTAACACTTTGTTACACATATTTTATAAGTATGAATATTCAACTTACTATAATTATTTTATTTTAGATCACGTACAAACTTTGTCTTTGATTTTACTACCTTATCTTTTCAAAAAAATTAATAAGCAAACTGCAAGATCAAAATCAAAGACTAATTGGAGTCCAGATCAATCCATAGTAGCACAGTCGTTCGTATACCATTTAAAAGTAAGAAAGGCGTTTATTATGTGTTTTTTATTTATGGAATAAATTAATTAATTATAAATTTGTTTAGGAAACAAATAATATTCATGATTCACTGAAGTCTATTCGGATGGACTTTGAGAATATTCGTCAAACTTATGGGTTAATAATCAAACACCCTTTTGTTGTGATTGACGGAAAAACTCTTGTGCAAATTAATTCTTGCTACATTATTGTTGGTAATTACACATACCAAATTCAATCTTGTACAGATGCGATTAACATATGCTATCAAATAACGAAAACTTTGTATAACAATTATTCATTCATTAATAATCACATATGGCAATTCATAGAGCGACAAGTATACGAAAATTCTAATTTAAAAGTGAACACAAACGTTCACAAGGTTTTGGAAGAATTGCTACGACTGTAAATTTGAAACCTTTAAATTAAAAAGTTGTATGTCAGTATTTCTAACAATAAAAAGTATTTTATTTCCATTGTTCATTAAATGTTGATAATTTTCTTGTTTATTACGATTATTTAATAACGTTCTAATTTTCAAATAAATTACTTTTTTTACAATGGATTTAAATTTTTCTGTACAACAAATGCAAAACAGACAAGCATTAGATCACGAAATTTTAAAACTAAGTTTGTTTCTATATAATAATCCTCTGATATCTAGAAAAGGAGTAGATGAAATTTTGAAAACATTCAATAATTTTATTTCAGCTTTCTTTATTCCGTACATACAAACCGAAGTTTATATACACTTAAAATCTATCACGACTGATATTTCTTTTAATAAAATGCAATTTATTTTAGAAAATTGTAAAAATCTTATCGGTAAATATTTAATTGAAGACTTGTGATTTAAAGAATATCACGAAAAAAAATTATACATTCCTCCCATAAATGTTCAAATTGAAATAAACGAAGCTAGCCTAGCACATGTTCGACTAGGACCCAGTTTAAAGTTATTACTTGAAATTCCTGGAATATTTAATCAGATTATAGAGTAAGTTGACACATTATCTACAAACGAAACAGATATTTCTAACATTATTCAAGGAGATTTGTGGAAAAAAATACAGCGATAGTAAGAAGCCTACATTTCCGCTTTTTCTATACTTCGATGAATTTGAAACGAGAGATCCTCTTAAAAGCCATGCTGGTAAGCAAAAGTTAGGAGCAATATACGCATCTATTGCATGTTTACCTCCGCATTTAACTGGAATAGTGCAAAATATTTTTGTTTTTAGTATATTTTATTCTAAACATTTGAAAGACTGTGGTAACAAATTGATGTTTCGTTCGAGTATTGATGATATTAATGTTTTATCAGTAAATGGTATTAAAAAAATAGTTGACAAAATCGAATATACAATATATTTTAAATGCGTCTTAATATTAGGTGACAATTTTGGACTAACTACAATCTGCGGTTTCTCTAAAAGTTTCAATGTAAAAGTATATTGTCGAATTTGTACAGCTGCGAATGATGAGTGCAAACATTTGCTAGTTGAAAATGATAGTTTATTAAGAACTATGGGGTCTTATAATGCTTCTGTGTTAAAAGAAGACTTTTCAAGTATTGGAGTATATGAACGTTGTGTATTCAATGGCATCAATAAATTTCATATAACTGAAAATATTACTCTTGATGTAATGCATGATTTGTGTGAAGGGGTTGCAGGATATACAATCGGAAAAATTGTTAGAGTTTAATAGAAAAGAAAATTTTAAATCTAAAAGATGTCAACGATCGCATCGAAAAATTTAATTATGGAAACATAGACAAAAAGAATAAACCTCAACCACTCTATTTTACAAATGAGAAAGGAGGTAAAAAATTAAAAATAAAGCAATCTGCGTCGGAATTATTATGTTTATCGAGGTATTTAGGTCTTATAATTGGTGAGATAATTATCGGTCTTTTGACGTCTCCAAAACTTACGAAGGGCTAGATACTCAATGTTAAAGAGCTTGTGCAGAAACGTAATTATTATTACACAAAATATTGTGGTGACTTAAAGCCAAAAATGCATTTGCTTTTACATTATTCTCGAGTTATGTTGTTAAATGGACCAGTCGTTCTTCAATGAAATTTGAAAGAAAAAACCAAAAATTAAAAGAAGTGGCTATTGGCACTACGTCGAATATTAATTTGCCTCTGACAATAGCTATTAGGCATCAACTTCAATTAGCGTATGCTTCACAATACACTTCAAATATGCAGAGTGATATTAATTTGGGACCAATATGTAAATATCAATCAAATAATTTGTACCAAATACAACAATTGATACCAAATGTTTCAAATGATATATCTGTAAATAGTTTAGAGAATGTTAAGACTTTAGTTTGGAGTAATAAAAAATATATTTTATTGTGGCGTTATTTATTTTCAAACGAAAGTATATGTAATGGAATATTTTAACAACTACTATCATGCGTATAGTGTAAATCTTAGTGATACTTTAAGTACTTTAATAAATGTCGTCACTATTCCAAGAACTACATCTTGTTTGTTGGCGAAATTAAAAAAATGTACGACCTGTGAAAATTAGGTATAGTAAGTTGTACATATTATTGTAATATACTTTTAAGAATAAATAAACAAAATTTGACACTCTCAATGACAATTTTTCATTTTTAATTTACTTTATGTTTAATAGTATTATTAAGAAGAATTCTCAAATTTTTATAAGTCTAAGTCAAAAATTAAAAAATTAAAAAATATGCGTGTTTAAATGTTTAATTTTGAGGCTTAAGCAATTTTTTAATCAAGAAAAATATTTTATTAAAAATTAATGATGGATGATGTTTACGTATAATTAAAAATAAATTTCTAAATAATAATCAATGGGTCAGAAGTTTGAACCGTTGCACCGCCACGATTTTATCTATTGAAACTATCGAACCATCTAAAATATGCCTCAAAACATTCATGTTCATTAAAGAATAATATATTTTTAAGAATAAAATGTAGGGGAGGTGTTTCTAAGAAAATTCTCGACATTCTTTAGTAATCTCAAAAAGGCGTCTTTTAAAACGGTTTAAGGGGATGTCGGAGCTATAGCCTCCGTCAAAAGCCGCTAGATCTCGCGGCTTCGAATGGCGCTGTAGTCAGGTGTCGATTTCTACGTTAAACGTACTTAAACCATTTTAGAAACCATAATTAGAAATTTTGCAGCTACATAGAGCTGTTGAAAGATACTTTCCCCCTAGGTATAATTAAAATTAAGGTAATTGTAATATTATTCTTGGCAGCAAATGTTTATTTTTTTAAAGAAATGTGAAATACGTCTCATATTCAATGAATCTATATCTGCCGTAATGCTACACTCAACGTATTTCACATTTCTTTAAAAAAATAAGCATTTGCTGCCAAGAGTAATATTACAATTACCTTAATTTTAGTTATAGCTAGGGGGGAAAGTATCTTTCAACAGCTCTATGTAGCTGCAAAATTTATAATTTATGTTTTAAGTACGTTTATCGTAGAAATCGACACCTGACTACAGCGCCATTCGAAGCCGTGAGATCGAGCGGCTTTTGATGGAGGCTATAGCTCCGACATCCCCTTAAAATGATAAGTTAAATTAATTATTATGCAACAAGGATGCCCTATCATTATTTTTATCTGGAATAAATATTAAAGGTGCTACCGGGGGCAAAATAGGTCGAAAATAGCGAATTTCGTGCTTTTTCGACATTTTTATTTAATATCTCAAAAAGGCGGCTTTGAAACGCTTTAAAATGATAAATTAAGTTAATTATTATGCAACAAGGGTGTTCTATCATTATTTTTATCCGAAATACATATTAAGGGTGGTTGGGCGGGGAAAAATGTGCTGAAAATGACGAAATTTTCGATTTATCAACACTTCTTTACTTAATATCTCAAAAAGGCATCTTCGTAAACGCTTTAAAATCATAGGCTATGCTTATTATAATACACCAAGGGAGCCCTATTATTATTTTTATCCGAAATAAATATTAAGGGTGGTTGGTCGGGGTAAAATGGGCTGAAAATGATGACATTTTCGATATATCGACACTTCTTTAATTAATATCTTAAAAAGGCGTCTTTTAAAACGCTTCAAAATCACTGAATAAATTATTGAGAGATATGTAGCAACATCTAAGTTAAACATGATTATAATTTACTTTTAACAGTAATAAAGATTTTTACGAATTGTTAAATTACGTTGTGTTGTCAAACTCTAATTCGCATAGCCTTCTTTCATTTCTGTGTAATGGCAATTTTTTACTCATTTAGAATGCCCATAATTTGGCTACCCAGGAAGTAGAAGGGTCTCTATGGATATTACAATCTCGTACAAATTAGCAAGGATAACCTAAGTATTTTTTTTTATTTATTAAGCTTTCAAATCTTTACAGATTTATTCGCTATTAACCTAAGTATTTAAAGCGTTTTAAAAGACGTCTTTTTGAAATATGAAAGAAAAATATCGAAAATGCACGAATTTTGCTATTTTCGACCAATTTTCCCTTGCCAATCACCCTTAATATTAATTCCGGATAAAAAATAATGATAGGGTACCCTTGTTATATTACAATAAACTTAACTTATAATTTTAAAGCGTTTTAAAATATTCCTTTTTGAGATATTAAATAAAGAAGTGTCGACAAATCAAAAATCTCGTCATTGTCAGCCTATTTTACCCCTGCCGACCAGCCTTAATATTTATTCCGGATAAAATAATGATAGGGCACCCTTGTTTCATAATAATTAACTTAACTTATCATTTTAAAGCGTTTTAAAAGATGCCTTTTTGAGATATACAAAAAAGAATGTCGAGAAAGCGATAATTTCGCTATATTTTGATTGAATTTTCTTAGAAACACCTTCCCTACGTTTTTTTTTAAAATATGTTATTTTTTAATGAACATTAATACGTTGAGGCATATTTTATATAATGTATTTTGTAAATATTAATAAAACATATTTTGATTATTAAAAAACATTTATTTATTACTTTTATAAGCGAAAATGTAAATCGAAAACTGTTAGATTCATATAGATCGATTAATTCCAGAAACATGCAAAAAATTTGTTGAAGGAAAAACATTCATAACTTCCTTAAAATTTACGCTAGGAAAAAAATAAAAAACGATTAAAAAACTCTTGAAAAACCTTTAATTTTCTCTGAATTAGATATTAATTCAAGTATGTTCTTTAAAAGTGTAGGCTTGTATAAGAAACCAAAATTTTAATTTTCGACTCAAACTTTTGCTTATAAAAATGATTGAAATATATTTCTTTATTTTAGTTACAGACCAATCGAAAGCTCTTATAATTAGCTTTCAAACGAGCTCCCGCAGGTTTCCGTAACGTTATTTGTACCGGAGATATGAAATTTTGCAGTTGAGTCGTTTTTTTGTTGTGCTCAAACTTTTGAGCGGTACTGTAAATATAAAATTAACATATTAATATCATATTACAACAGTTCTTTTTATTATTAAAAATGTCTAATATTAAGTTCAATGTAATAATTAGCTAAATTTACTTAACGTTGTTTAAAATCATTAATTAATGTATAAAATAAAAACAGTATGATAATTATTACGACATGCAATGTGCTGTGCGGGATCGCAATGTGCTAAATCTTTCAGGTTACATGACGCTCATAGGTTATTCCAATGAACCTCTTGTGAAATATTGTATCTTCTATATTTGTGCGTTTTTGGTATGTCGCAATTGATTTTTAGAATTAAGCACGAGTGAATATTACTGTATTACTTTAGTTTTTTTCTATATTACGTAACATTGTTTTTATCGCTTTAAACAATTGTTAAATCAAACGAAAGAACATGCTAAAAATGCGTTGATACTTTATCCTGCAAAAAAAGCAAGTTTGCTCTCTCCGAGTACAAGTGAAAATTGTATCACCACAGTACAATTATATGACAATTATAGTGTTTTTGGGGTATATAGTAATGTAGTAGGATCATACGGAGAAAATAGTTTATTTTATCAACATATAGTAGGGATAGCAATGGATTGTTTCGAGACATAGTATTTTACTATGGTAAGATTATTCGAAGGATATAGTTTATTATACGTACAGACAGTAATGATTATAGTCCGTCACTAGGAGTTTGTATCGACGAAGGTCGATTATACGACGATAACAGTGTTTTTAGGGACATATAGTAATTAACTATAGTAGGACCACACGGTGATTATAGTTGACTGTTTCAACATGTAGTAGGGGTAGCAGTGGATTCTTTCGAGATACAGTACTTTACTATAGTTAGATTATAAGATGATTATAATTTATTATATGCACGCATAATAATTACTATAGTCCATTATTAGGAGTTGAGATTATATCACCACAGTACGATTATATGATGATTAGTGTTTTTGGGGCATATAGTAAGTTAGTATAGTAGGATCATACGGTGATTATAGTTGACTATTTCGACATCTATTTTGAGATACAGTGCGTGACGATAGTAAGATTATTTGATGCTTATAGTTCATTATATTCACGCATAATAATTACTATAATCCGTCACCAAGAGTTGAGATTGTGTCACCGTAGTTAGTAATTATATGACGATAATAGTATTTTTTGGGACTTATAGTAATTATCTATAGTAGGACAAAACGGTGATTATAGTTGACTGTTTCAACATGTAGTAGGGATAACAGTGGATTATTTCGAGATACAGTAGTTTACTATATTTAGACTATAAGATGATTATAATTTATTATATGCACGCATAATAATTACTATATCCATTATTAGGATTTGAGATTATATCACCGCAGTATGATTATATGACGATTTATGTTTTTGGGGCATATAGTAAGTTAGTATAGTAGGATCATACGGTGACTATAGTTGACTATTTTAACATGGAGTAGGGATAACAGTGGATTAAAAAACAAAATGAATTTAACGTTCGGTGATAATTTATATAATATAAATATCGGTCTTTCCGACCTAAATACTTTATTTTTGGGATAAATCAGGCCCATTATACCCTTTGTCCACTATGGTTGGTGGAATTTCCCAGAGTAAAGGCCTATTTAAAAATTAAAACAAAAAATTAAAGGCGTTTCGTCCTCGATCCCCAGTTTGGACTCCTCAGTAAGGAACTGGAGATCATACCTTAGACGTCTGTCGCAAGATGAACTGTTTTAATTTTTAAAAAAGGCCTTTACTCTGGGAAATTCCACCAACCATAGTGGACAAAGGGTATAATGGGCATGCTTTATTCCAAAAATAAAGCATTTAGTTTGGAAATACCGATATTTATATTGTATAAATTACCACCGAACGTTAAATTCATTTTGTTTTAAAACCTGCGACTCGGTCTAATACATCACACTCTGGCTGGTGGTCTTTCCCACCGCTAGATGGAGACGACTATACTCGTTGGAGAGATTGTCGTCTTTCTTTATATATATAGCCACATCTTGCTGGCGTCGCAGTTCATCTTGCGACAGGTGTCTAAGTTATGATTTCCAGTTCCTTACTGAGGAGTCCAAACTGGCGATCGAGGACGAAACGCCTTATAATTTTTTGTTTTAATTTTTGACAAAGGCCTTTACTTTGGGAAATTCCACCACATTACGATTATACGACGATTAGTGTTTGGTGGGACATATAGTAATTAACTAGTAAGATCTTACGGTTATTGAAGTTGACTATTTCGACATCTACTAGGGATTGCAGTGGATTATTTTGAAATACAGTACGTTACGATAATAAGATTATTTGATCATTATAGTTCATTATATTCACGCATAAATCGTTCGCATATCAGTCGCTTTGTTCCAAGCTGCTCACACGCTTCTTTATCATGCTCGTACTCTTCTTCTTTCGTACAGGATTCATCAATGTATAACTTAAGGGGATGCCATACCTGAATTAAATCCTACTATGCCGACACCCGTATATTACATGCACTATTTCTCCTATTACTATTATTTAATACAATGACAAACTATAAACGCAGTGGAGGCATATTTGTAATGCATGTATTACATAAATTATAAGTATAAAAGTTTGAATTATGTTAAAATGCTCTTAGAAATTGAAAAATACGACCTCAAACATAACCTCTCTTAGTTAACAGGCAACGACGATTAGATTGAATTTTATAAAAACTGGATAATTTTCTAACAAATACAGTGCAGACGCACAATTTCACGATATTGATAAATGTTGGAATAATAAAAAAAACAGTCAAAAGTGCACGACGAAGAAAAAAATTGAAAAATACGATTGATACAAAGACGTTGGGAAGCTCGTACTACATATTTACGATGAAAATAAACATAGATTTGCAATTAAACACAACAAAAAACGAAGCAGAGGCAATATTTTACATTAACTTAGAATGATTTTTCAGTAAAATATAGAAGAATACATAACACATTAAAAAATTAAACGAAAAATAAAAACGATATACATTTTTTCTAAAAATGTGTAATTAAGCAGACGGAAGAGTAAGAAAAACTTTAGCTACGTAGTTTGAAAAAGAATCAATAGGTGGCGATGCTAAACGTTTCCGCACAAATAGACGACGGATTCTATAGGAGGTGCGAGCCACGATTCGAGCCGTCTGCAGCTCGCACCTCCTATACGTTCAAATACATTGTATTATGCCGATACACAATGCTGGTGCAATATTTGTTTATTAATAGTTATTTAAATAATTGACAGCTGGAGGAAGGGGTAGAGGCATATTAATAATAAACATTTAAAATATATAGCAGTTACAAAAGTAGAAATTTACGTTATATATCGTGAACATTTGAAAAATACGAATGGAAACATAACCTGCCTCGGTCTATAGCGTTGGATTCTATAGGAGGTGCGAGCCACGATTCGAGCCGTCTGCAGCTCGCACCTCCTATACTTCAAATACATTGTATTATGCCGATACACAATGCTGGGTGCAATATTTGTTTATTAATAGTTATTTAAATTATTGACAGCTTGAGGAAGGGGTAGAGCATATTAATAATAAACATATAAAATGTATAGTTACAATATGTAGATTGTACGTATAATATCGTCAACCATTTGAAAAATACGAATGGAAACATAACCTGCCTCGGTCTATAGCGTTGGATTCTATAGGAGTGCGAGCCACGATTCGAGCCGTCTGCAGCTCGCACCTCCTATACTTTCAAATACATTGTATTATGCCGATACACAATGCTGGGTGCAATTTTGTTTATTAATAGTTATTTAAATTATTGACAGCTTGAGGAAGGGGTAGAGGCATATTAATAATAACATATAAAATGTATAGTAGTTACAATATTAGAATTTACGTTATAATATTCGTCAACATTTGAAAAAATATCGAATGGAAACATAACCTGCCTCGGTCTATAGCGTTTGGATTCTATAGGAGGTGCGAGCCACGATTCGAGCCGTCTGCAGCTCGCACCTCCTATACGTTCAAATACATTGTATTATGCCGAGACACAATGCTGGGTGCAATATTTGTTTATTAATAGTTATTTAAATTATTGACAGCTTGAGGAAGGGGTAGAGGCATATTAATAATAAACATTTAAAATTATATAGTCAGTTACAAATTAGAATTTACGTTATAATAGCGTCAACATTTGAAAAATACGAATGGAAACATAACCTGCCTCGTCTATAGCGTTGGATTCTATAGGAGGTGCGAGCCACGATTCGAGCCGTCTGCAGCTCGCACCTCCTATACGTTCAAATACATTGTATTATGCCGATACACAATGCTGGGTGCAATATTTGTTTATTAATAGTTATTTAAATTATTGACAGCTTGAGGAAGGGGTAGAGGCATATTAATAATAAACATATAAAATGTATAGTAGTTACAATATTAGAATTTACGTTATAATATCGTCAACATTTGAAAAATATCGAATGGAAACATAACCTGCCTCGGTCTATAGCGTTGGATTCTATAGGAGGTGCGAGCCACGATTCGAGCCGTCTGCAGCTCGCACCTCCTATACGTTCAAATACATTGTATTATGCCGATACACAATGCTGGGTGCAATATTTGTTTATTAATAGTTATTTAAATTATTGACAGCTTGAGGAAGGGGTAGAGGCATATTAATAATAAACATTATAAAATGTATAGTAGTTACAATATTAGAATTTACGTTATAATATCGTCAACATTTGAAAATATCGAATGGAAACATAACCTGCCTCGGTCTATAGCGTTGGATTCTATAGGAGGTGCGAGCCACGATTCGAGCCGTCTGCAGCTCGCACCTCCTATACGTTCAAATACATTGTATTATGCCGATACACAATGCTGGGTGCAATATTTGTTTATTAATAGTTATTTAAATTATTGACAGCTTGAGGAAGGGGTAGAGGCATATTAATAATAAACATATAAAATGATATAGTAGTTACAAAGTAGAATTTACGTTATAATATCGTCAACATTTGAAAAATACGAATGGAAACATAACCTGCCTCGGTCTATAGCGTTGGATTCTATAGGAGGTGCGAGCCACGATTCGAGCCGTCTGCAGCTCGCACCTCCTATACGTTCAAATACATTGTATTATGCCGATACACAATGCTGGGTGCAATATTTGTTTATTAATAGTTATTTAAATTATTGACAGCTTGAGGAAGGGGTAGAGGCATATTAATAATAAACATATAAAATGTATAGTAGTTACAATATTAGAATTTACGTTATAATATCGTCAACATTTGAAAAATACGAATGGAAACATAACCTGCCTCGGTCTATAGCGTTGGATTCTATAGGAGGTGCGAGCCACGATTCGAGCCGTCTGCAGCTCGCACCTCCTATACGTTCAAATACATTGTATTATGCCGATACACAATGCTGGGTGCAATATTTGTTTATTAATAGTTATTTAAATTATTGACAGCTTGAGGAAGGGGTAGAGGCATATTAATAATAAACATTTAAAATGTATAGTAGTTACAAAATTAGAATTTACGTTATAATATCGTCAACATTTGAAAAATACGAATGGAAACATAACCTGCCTCGGTCTATAGCGTTGGATTCTATAGGAGGTGCGAGCCACGATTGGGGCCGTCTGCAGCTCGCACCTCCTATACTTTCAAATACATGTATTATGCCGATACACAATGCTGGGTGCAATATTTGTTTAATAACAATATTTAAATTATTGACAGTTTGAGGACGGGGTAGATTCATATTATTAATATATATTTTAAGTGCGTAACAAATACAAAATTAGAGTTTATCTGTGCACGTACCTCCTAGCGGAGTCTATCGTTTATTTGCACATGTACAAGTCGCCAACATTACGTATTTCGTAAAGAACTTGGGGTTTCTACTTTAAATGTATTTAAATACATTACGTTAAATCATGTACAATACCTATCAATACAGTACACTGGTATGGATAATTTAGTTATTTAGCTAATGAAATTTAAAATGAAACTTTTATTCTACAAGAATATAAAGTGGGTAAACAATAATTTTCGACAATTATTGGTTAATAATAAACAAGAAACATAATTAAAATAAACATGAATATAGAATTAACAATTAAAATTACGTATCTAAAAGTGTATATTATTGTACAAAATGTAAAAAGCAAAATCTATAATATTAAACCTAATTAAATTAGGTAGTATGCTTGAACTATATACATACATGTATAAACTATGTACAATTATCTGTGAATGTTAATATTTCCCTGCACGAAATATTCATAAAACCATTATTTATATGTGTAGGCAATTCTTTGTCAAATCGAGATTGAGATAAAATATTTTTGGGTTTCTGTTACATTTGAAAATGCCTTTTTTTACATGTTTTGGATATAGTGGTCTAATTTTTTAATTACCAAACTCGGTAATTTGTTCATTTTTTTTTCTTAACTGTTAACATTTTCTAACTCAAGATTGACTGATTCAATGTAAGTACATAATAGTACATTACGGTACAAGTGAGGAAAGTTGAAGTTCCGGCCACTGCGTGAAGTTGGCACCCGAGGCGAAGCCGAGGGTGTCATATCACGCAGTGGCGGGGCTTCAATTTTCGGCTCGTGTAGCGTATACTATTTTTCTTGATCCGGTCGAAAGTACGTTTTTTAAAATTGGTATCGCCAGCAAATCTTTTACAGCTTTTCGCTCATAACCTTATAATTTTTTTTCTATTTCGACTGTTCAAAATGAAATTTGAATCTGTTCGATTGCATTGTTTTCGATGCCCGCCTCGACATTTGCGGCACGAGCGTAGCGAGTGTTGCTGGTCGAGGAGGCGGGCATCGAAAACATCTCAAATACAAAATTAATAAATGTACAGTGAAAAATGTTAAAACTATTTTTATTAATTGTTATCATTAGATTTCTTTAAGAGGAATGAACAACTATCAAAAGTACAATTATTAAATTTACAGTTATTAAATATGTAGGTTTCATTTACAAAAGTTGATTGCGTTATAGATTCATTACATATTTCTTGCGCACGTTGAGTCTCTGTAAAATTTTTTTTTCTTTTTTTTGGCGCTTCAGTATGTCGAATAAAATCTAATTTTATGGGTGAATGCGACGAAAAAAGCTTTTTGTGACTTGACTTTGCAACATATGTTGGTTCCGGTAATATTTTTCCATTTGCCGTAACAAAGTCATTTTGTTTAACTGTATCTGGAAAACATGAACAATCGATTAAAAAGTAATTCTTTTTATATGGTTTCATTAGCTTGTAATAAAATAATGTATTTCTCGCTTACCTGTTAGTTGCTGTAACTCCTCCACCATAAAGTTTTCAGAAAAATCCTCCCAGTGCAATTCGTACGGATCAGTACACAAGGCATCTTTGTTTGAAATCACCTCTGAACAGGCTGTACTTATGGATGGTTTTGAAGTAGTTTCAAAGGATTTAGTAATATTCGTACTACTGTCACGGTTAGTAGATAATTTAGCTTCATGCGTTATTCCTTCAAAAATCTTTTGTCGATTATTTTTCGAATGTTCGATATAAAGCTGAGCTACGTTATCAGACCGCCATCCTCCCATTTGTTTTATTAATTGCATGTTTGCACCTGATTCTGATAAAAGTGTAGCTGCCGTCCTCCGAAAACAATGTCCCGTGTATCCTTTAGCATTTTCTAAAGTTAAGTATGTTGCAACAACATAAGGAGCTTCTGCAATTTTATTTATACCTATGACTTGGTGTAAACACTTTCCCTCTTTGTATTGAATAAAGAATCTTTCAGTAAATGTTTCTGTGGGCCTCAGTGATATGTACTTTTTAACCGTATTATAGAACAGTTCTCCCACGATAAACTCTTGTGCATGAAGTGTCTTTGTTCTATACACTGCTACAATAAATCGATTAATTTCATCTTTAACATCATGGATTTTGACATTAGTTAGTTCTTCACAGCGGAGACCGCCACAAACTCCAAATATAAGAATAACCTAGAATTATTGTAAACATAAAAATTTAATGAAAATTAGCATAAATTGAAGTAATGTAAGTTGTCATTTTTAGGTTGGATGATATAAGTGAGTCAATTACCTTTGTACCTAAATAAACTTGATCAGGTGCTTCATTTATAAATCGTTCAATGTCAGTCCATTTCAGGGTGAGGGACTGCTTAGGTTTATAACCTTTGTTATTATTTTTAAGCAAAGTTTTTAAATTAAGGAATCTACTAATGTCACAGTTCTCCTTTGAATTCAATGTTTTTTTAAGCATTGACCATATGCTCCAAAGAGTTGGTGGCTTCAATTTTTCTTTTAATTCTGTGAAATATACCACTAAATTATTCTCTTCCGAGGTTGAAAGCGATTTTTGATTTTCAATTCTCCACTTTTTATATGTTTCATAAACCAGTAAATACCGCTCTCCTGATTTTTGTGGCAGCGTTTCTTTTTGAATAATAACATTTGCTTCTTCATCAAATTTGCGGCATATATCATCTTCGTTTTCTGATTCATCAGATGAGGACATTTCAATATTTTTTGACAATATTTTATCGAATTGACTAATTGTGGGTTAACCTCGACTAATGCGTCAAATACTTTAAAAGAATCTGTTTACAAAATCTGCAGTTGCTTAGTTACCAGCTAATAAACGCGCGTGGTGAAAATAATACTAATGGGTAAATGTCATTCTTTCGCAATCGAAAACAGTGGCGAAACTACGTACTTTCGACCAGGGGATCAAGAAAAAGTTCTTTTTTTCTGCAAATTACATGAAGTTTAAAAAAATGACCAAATTCATGGAGTGTAACACAATATGTAACATTATAAAGAAATTATTAAAATTGTAAATAAGTGGTTTTGCTCCGAGCTTGTTAGACTCTCACATGACGGTTCTCTCTAGAAGATCTCGACTCGACGAGCACACTCACTTCCTACACTCGGTAAACGGATAACAACGACCTACAGCTATTTATCTGGGTATACGAAATTAATAATCGGTTAATTAAAAAACTTTAATTTTTCATAGATTTTTAAACATTTAATAATGGTTTATAGTTATAAAAATGCGTAATCATATATAAATTGTGATAAGGTACTTTGTACTTGTCAATGTGTTAAGCGAGTGAGTTTCAACCTAAACTATCCTACCTACCCTCACAATACTATGCACATATTTCACCTACACTAAAACATACCTAAATATACCCCAGCCATCCCATGAACCCAACACTAACCCCGCTAGCACACAAGCAGCACAGCAAGATGATGACTGGCATACGATGAACCTGGTCTCACATCGTATCTCTCTAGGAAGGTACATCAATGATCAGGAGAGGCATCTCATAACATCGTACTGCCTCCAGGATCAGTAGAATAATCTAGCAGCAAACCTTCAGCAACAACAAAGACCAATATGGAACTCCCAGCAGCACCGAACAGCAGCATAGAATATTTCCCAACCGCTGTAATAATTAGTTAATTAGGCGTTGTTTTAATTAGAAGGACACAAGGAATCATGTAGCTGTATAAACGTATTGGCAGTTACATGTAAGGAAAGGATTGGCAGGTGGGGTTATGTAATCATAACATTACCATAACCCTCAAATACTAGATATTCTAATACAATAAACACTCCCTCAGGAGTTAGTTATTACCTTTAGAAGCAGCATGTAATCCTCGCATCAATTGTACAATCCCGATACTCTGCAGCAGCTGGCCCGACGCGTAACAGCTGTTCGAGCGCCGTGAGAGCGATAGAGAGCGAAGATCCGATATCGGCCGTCCCGTAAACCTGCAACAAATAGGAACTAATTAGCCGATAAGCAAGATAATACGGAACGATATATAATTGTTACCTCGAGCACAGCATCACCAGAAACAGTGTTCACCTCGAATCAAAAAAGCAGCCAACAGGAGAAGCTGTCTTCGTCGTATGCATCGTATACAACGCATAGCTGAGAGCACTCACTGTATGATGCGCGCAGACGACGGCGGCCGACGTACGACATGCGAGAAGCTGCGCGCGCACGTCGGGCCCGACCAGCGAAGCAGCGAACTAGCGGAAACTCGAGAGAGCTCTTCGGTACTCCTTCGCGACACATTGACAACATTAGCTTGTGCGTGTGTGTGTGAGGAAAGCAGCATTTCCAGCGGCAACTCAGGAGACGATCTCTATACGGACAAGATTGCTTCGCAGCAGGTAAACTGCATTCATTACGCCTTTGGTAAGTGTGCTTCCCATGTCTCTCCCTTCTCAACCTATTCCCGCGCAACAAACCGTCGCAGCTCGTACGCAGCCGAGGAATCGTATTATTAATTCACCGCGATTATACGCGGCTGGCGCCCAAACCCCTTTATTTACTATTATAATAAATTATTACTATTTTTATTGATCTAGTCTCCAGCGTGACCGTTACAAAATGTAGATAGTAAACAATTTTACATGAATAGTCATATCTCGATTAAGCTTGTTAGAAACTAGCAGACGACGGTTCCCTCTAGAGGGGCGTGCACAGTTCGGCTCGACGATCACACGCACTTCCTACACTCGGCAAACGGACTACGATTTCTAGTTGCACTTCTATTAAGTTATGTTAGGTTATGATATTACCATGTATTATATATTGTCAGTTATTCTACTGCGTCATAATAAATATAAATTTTGTAATATATATATATATATATATATATATATATATAAATTCAGGATAAATAAAACATATTTGCAATTGTACTCAACGGCCTCCCTAGAAGTAGATTTTCTTGTGAATCATCAATAACTGTTTTACTCAGTACTTGATTTAATAGTGGTTAAAACATTGAATTAAACATATTAATTAGTTGAGATAATTGTGGACATTGTGGGAAAATAAATAGTTTATTAATATTAGAAGATATTGAAAACTTTAACAATTGAAACTCCATTTTAAACTATACAAAGTACGTATGTGTTAAAATGATGGCAATGAAAATTAAACTTTAGTTATAATCTATTATAAATCAAAAATTTCAATTAAGTTGCAATCCAAATCAAAGTGTAAATTGAAAAGGACAATACCGACTGACATTTCGTTATCATAAAGTGTACGTGTAGTACACGTAACAATAAAGTGCACGTCTAGTACACGCTATCATAAAGTGTACGTACAGTACACGTTACCATAAAGTGTATGTACAGTAACCGGTACCATATAAAGTGTACGTACAGTATACGTTTCATAAAGTGTACATACACTGCACACTACCATAAAGTGTATGGACAATTTACGTTACCATAAAGTGTATGTACAGTACACGTTACCATATAAAATGTACGTACAGTACATGTTACTATAAAGTACAAATACAGTAATAAAGTACAAACAAAGTGTACGCAAAGTGCAGAGTTAGTACATATGTGCTAATACTTTAATTTTTTGTATTTATAACAGGGTATTTATATCACACATGTATAATCGGAGAATAGTTGCAAATATAATTTGCCATTTGATAATATTGCTGTATATAGTAAAAAAACATTTGTTTATATGTATGTCTTACTTTATTACTTTAAACTAAAATTA
Organism: Theocolax elegans; assembly: GCA_026168455.1. Lineage (NCBI taxonomy): Eukaryota > Metazoa > Arthropoda > Insecta > Hymenoptera > Cerocephalidae > Theocolax > Theocolax elegans. The sequence goes on along the minus strand of CM047427.1, from coordinate 14,142,869 downwards.
AAAAACTTACAGCAGGTAAGATATTATGGTACTGTAATTATATCAATAGAATGGTTACACATTCAATAATATTATGTACTTATAAGTTTTGCTGTAAACTATACATTTACTTTTACAGTAAATGTTATATATTTTTTTACAATCAACAACATAATTAATTTTTACCAGCGTTGTATTCTGTACCTTGTGTTACATTTTCGCTTATTAGCGCCATCTGTGGGCAGGCAACTAAATATGTATTAGTATGTTAGGTTAATTTTATGTAGGGTATCGATAAAACAGAACGCACGGACCTGCACAACAATTTTTCGTTGGGTATGGCATCCCCTTAATTAGATCTTTCGTAAGTCGAAGAAGAGTAGTCGCATTGTAAGGATGCGCGTGCATCCCTTCAGCAGTTTTACCCGCAACCATATTAATAGCTTCGATGTACACCTCCCACTTCGATAAATTAAATAAGTCGCTTAATTCTTTGATATCCTCGCATATACTTATCGCTGATTCTAGCATGCGGCCAAGAAGTCTACACTTCTGCCTTATTTGTGTCGGCATAGACTGCTTAGCAGCAGTATATTTGGTTAGTCTTATGTTAGCATACAAAATTATTAAAAGTTCTATACATAGATAATGATGTATTGAATACTTCTGAAGATGTGACAACATCTCAAATGTTGCTTTGGTTGCTCTCTTGTGAACCTGCAACGTTTGACCGTTGTCTAATACTCGTAAATTGAGCAAACCTTTTAATTCTGTCAGTCCTGTGCATTTTTTAACATGTTATGCTAGTCTCTTTTTTAGGTACGGCCCCTTACAACGTGGGCAATGCCTATAATGAGCAACTCTCTTATCGGTTTTAGGCTTTCTCACAACCACGAAAGAATTGTTGGAATTGCAGTTTTTCTGATATCGGCCTTTATTTATCAGTGGTTTTAGTATCCACTTTTTTGTGTTAGACTTATTCCCTGCATCTTTAGCGGCTTTTACTTCCGAATCATTTGCATGAGCGGAAAACAAATGAGGAGTGAGTTTGGCAAAACTTTTCATGCAGAATGGACACACATATCTTCGAGATCTCCTGTCCTTCTTTTTATTTTTTTTGTTCTTTTTCGAATATACTTTTTTTTGCTTTAACAACAAATTCTTCTGGATTTGACATGATATTCCCTTTTCCATATGTGTTTATCACATTAGACAAATTAAAAAAACGTTTGTCTGAAAAATAAATTATCCCTAACGTCCCTAACGTCGTTTTCTGTCGTTGCACTATCCAGGTCGAGAAACTCTAGCGTTGTCATAGTTGTCAAGTCCTTTACCTGGGCTTTTTCTCCGAGGGCGACCTGCAAGGTCTGTTAGAAATCTGGCCGCGTCTCTTGTTTACCGAGTCGCAGCAAAACACCACCCTCCTTGGTTTTACGGATTTGTTGTACGTCCGTCTTTGTCTTCGTAGAATCCACCTTCGGACGTATGGTCTGTAAAATATCCTCATACGTCTGACTCTCCGCCGGTTTGATCAGAATCGTGCTTCTGCCCTTTGTGGGCTTTGGCCGATCTGACTGCCGGTTTTGGTATGCGGTGGATTGCCCAGGTGGCAGTTCGTCCGTTCGTGTGTTGGCCGCTGCCGTTCTCTTTTTTTTCTTTATTTGGACGACCGTCGACCAACTTTCTGTCTTTTTCGTGACAGTCTTTTCGGGCGTAGGGGTTTGTTTGTCCCGTTTACGTTTTTGTTGTTGCTGAGGTGTAGACTCATCCATACATACGCCTTTGTTCGTCATTGTCAGTTTGCGGAGCAATTTCATTCGCTGCAATTCATACAACGCGACTTCAACCGATTCATTTATCTCACTCATTTCACCTGTTATGACGCAGCTGACATTCTTTTGGACGTTTGTTCTTTCGGTCATCGTATGTTGAGCAATTGTTCATAGAGCTTGCTCTCTACAGCCTCCCAACTAGTTGGTGATCCTCCGATGTGGCGTGCGAGTTTTCCTGACGCAGTTACCGCCACGCCAGCCAGGTTACCTACCGGCGTGATGGAGGAGCTGGGAAGTCCCCGTGACTCTCCTGAGTTCGATGGCGCAGGCAGCACTCTAGTGCCTGCAATTTTAATAGAACTTGTCATTTTTAATTAATGTGTAATTAATCCCTATCTCCCCTGAATGTGTATGTTTGTGTAAAGTGGTCAGATGGTCATTAGGCTGTGGCTTGCACGGTCCGTCCTAAGCTGTCCCGATAACTTAGCTCCCCTACAGTGCGGTGGCATCGACCGTTCCTCCCCCACGATTCGCAGCAAGGTTCCATCCGATCGCCTTACGGCATTACTACGAGAAGCGAGATTTGCGCCATTTCCGATGTTTACCACTGCGAGGGGCAGCCTCCCATGCTGGCTAAGCCGGGTTCGGGCCCAAGAACTAGTGGCGGCCCAGGAGTGCAATACTGGTGTTAACGGCAGCACCCTCCAGAGTGAACGAGCCTGTAGTCACAAGAAAGCTCTCTGTTGATCGCTTCGCCACCCAGCTGATAATACCTACTGTGTCCGCTCTTTCTAGCATAGAATCCAGTGCAGTCATGCCACACTCAGAGCACACCCGTTTATAGAGGTCTCTCCATTCGCACAGCTCTCGTTTATAGAGCCGCCTTTCAGCCATATCCCGCTTGGAAAACACCCGTTTATAGGGCTTCCTATTGCACATGGACTCAACTAGCTCGAGCGGAAGTGTATGTGTGTTTGGTCTGTGAGTAGTTGTTAAAACATCAACTTATCACTATCAGCTGCGTTTGTATCCCACTGTCCGCGGTCGCGTATTCAGTATATTAGCGACTGACCAGAGAGACTGGTTATAGTCTATGACCACTAGTCTCTCTGATCGTTCCACTATCGGCCACTTGTGGACGCGTCCGGTAGCATGGAAAAGTGCTCAACCCTCCAATGGGAGGTTCCCGGATGTTTTTACTTACTGATACTATTGTCAAGACTTGAAGTGTGATGGAATTTGAGACATGAACTGCATTTGCAGTCAACATTACTTTCATTGAAATAATGCTTTCCGTAGTAAGCAAAAAGTTCTTCCCCTGCCTCAATATCTCTTAATGTCTTTATTAGAATTACTGAATTGTCAGTACATACATATTCGCAGTTGGGATTACAATGATGATTAATTTAATCAGTGGGTCCTAAGAAGAGCAGTGGACATTTTGACTTTGTACTGAACATAATTGAGAAATTGACTTTTTGATCCTTTAAAATTGTTTCACCAGTGGTGGTCAACTGCCTCTTCAATCCTTTCAGATTAGGAATAATAGTGTTACATTTAATTTTATAGTTTGCTATGACAGCAGCACCCAAATGATTTTCCAATGAATAATTTTTACACTTCACAATAGTAACTGGCGAATCCAATGTCAGACATTCTAAGTACATCCGTAGATGTTGTTCCAGTCGTTCTTTGTACTGTATATTAAATTGGTATAATAAATTATCTTTTTCACAAAAACGCATTAAAACTTGAGTTGTTTCCTTGATATTGCCTATTACAATGAACTGCTGATATACATCTTTAATTATTGTTTTCCATTTACTTTTGAATTTATTTTCACTCTGTTTCAATATTTTTTTATTAAAAATATTGAGATGCACATCCAGAATTAAGTATTTTGTTAAATCATCCACACAACTCAAAGAAAAAACAATCAATTTTTTGACATTTTTAATACTTTTAGTATAGTATATCGGATTAGGGAGGTTACGTGTATTCAACAATAAAATAAATGCAGACGGTTTATTTATATTTGCTCTGTCATAAGAATCGAAAACAATAAACTAAACTATGCATCTTTTTGTGTGTTAACAGGCTAAGCCGTTGAGGTATTGTATAAAAAAATTTGAATTCAATAGATATAGACTTGTGGCCTTCATAATGTTGTCCTCGGGATTGATACGCGGTGAATTGTCGTGCCTTTTCGAGCGAGCAACTTGGAGTTCTTAGAGTCGTTAGACTTTAGCTCAGCAAGACCGACAAAATTCTATATTAATTTAAAAACTTTTGCCTGGGCGAGAAAAATTATATTTTTAATGAATTCAATAGATTTTTATTTGCTAGTTTCACCCACGCAAATTTCTCTATTTTACTTATTTATATAAAAATGCCATTGTGGCACAAAATTTACTGCGCGAGTATGAATTCCGGCTAAATCAGTCTTGACTTTTCTTTACTAACAAATAGAAAAAACAATAAAAAAAGCATTTATGACGTGTTACATTTTTTAGGATTGCTCCAAAATTGAATACGACTTATTCACGTAGGATTTTAAATTTTTAAAGTAAATTCACTATATGACCACAGCTTCAGCGCATTACATTTTTAGTCTACCAGAAGAATATATCTATGTTCACTATATTACACATAAAGATATTACTATCAAGAAGCCAAAGGCGCTACTCTTTTATAATAAAAAAAATTTATTGTTACTTCACCTAAGAATTATGTTTGCCCAATGTATGAACCACTAATCTCTCATTACTTCCGCTCATTTTGCAAATGGGCCACTGTATGACGAATATTGATCCCGCTATAAAGAAACCATAGTAAAGAATTTACATTTATCTAATCGCGTATAATCGTATAATACTAATACTATAATCGTAACGTATAATTTAAAATTGTACAAAGTCAAATATTACCAAAGAAGTCTTCTGATCAATACTTATTAGTATATAATACGTACCAAAATTGGCGAGAGGAAAATAAAAATTTACTTTCTAACTCAGAAGAAAATAATTTAATTGTTTACTTTAATACACTAAAAGTAAAACTAAAGCTGCTAACTTTATGGAGCATATGGAGTATGCTTCGACATACTCTGAATGTTAAAGAAAATATTAATATTGTTAATTTTATAAACTGATGAAGCTCCAGATTCTACATATTTAGCCATGAAAGTAATAAATTATTTATGTATTCGCATTTTAAATACTTTGCTTATTGCATTCCATTCAATTACATATTTTTGCAGGGCGTACTTATATTTGGAATATGTGGTTGTATGCGCTGCGATGAAATAACAAACGTGCAAGTTAATGATGTACGAAAATTTAGGCGATAAATATTTAGTTTCTATTAACAGTAACAAAAATGATTACGCTGGGCAAGTTATAATTGGGAATCTTTTTCACAAAAAAGTTGAAAAATATATTTTATTGAGACCAGCTGATCAACCCCACAGCAGATATTTTATTACTTATCATGAAGGTAAACGCACTCGTCAACCTATTGGAAGACATAAAATTGGCGAAATCCCGGAAAAAATTGCTTCCTACCTGAATTTACCTGACCCAAAAAGGTATACTGGCCACTGCTTCCATCGAAATCCAACTTTCCGGACATGGGTCGTAATGTACTATTTGTTACTTCACCTAAGAATTATGTTTGCCTAATGTATGAACCACTATATAAATAAGAATCTTAATACAATTTGAAATGTTCAAACATTTAATATCAGATTAAAATCCGTGTTTATTGAGATCATATATTATTTTTGCAATAAATTTTTTGCATATTATTTTGTGGACAGAAATGGACTATTGTAATGCTTTTATTTGTGCGCTTGTTATTTTGGTAATTACCATTGGACTTACCTGTTTTGTAACAATGATGTAATTTGATTCCAATGACAATAAATTTACCAAGTGCAAGAACTTTTACTTACATCCCTGTCACTTGTTAACAAATTGCCTTCAGCATCACTTTCCTGCTGATGTTGAATGCTCTATTTTAATTAGCATTCATTTTCTATAAGTATTAGTTGACACAGCCCATTTATGATTCAAAATTCTTAAGTACTAGCATCCGTCTCAGTGTTTGATACATAATTTACATGCAAAATGTTGCATTCCTTTGTATTGCATTATGCGTTTTCTCTTATTTAAATCTTTCGAGTAATTCTCTTTATCATCAGTATTTATTTCTGAGTTATAAGTACAAAATTTGTGGCATTACCTTTTACATTCACAGCATTTAATACTGTTATCTTGTATCATTTTGCAGCAGTGTAAACATTTGTTTTGAACGTTTTCTGCTCTTAGAAGTAAATCATATGCAATCTCTTTGCGATCATTGTTTGCATCGAAACTCATATCCATTTCTTTTTGTTTTCCAAGAGATTGTAAGTAAAACATTATGTAAACTCCACAGCTATGTCCGTCATTTTCCGACTGGAATGGTTTTTTAAAAAATTCATGTATTTTCCAATTAATATTTTTCAATTTATTAAAACCGCTTGTTGATCCACAATTTTTAGTAAAGATTTTGAATTTTGCTATTGCTCTTTCTTAATAATCACTGACTATATAAGGGTCTAAATGCGAAAGTGTTTGTTCTTCTATATTTACTAATAGTAACATTCTGTGACCGTTATACATATACGGCATTAGTATGTTAGGAGTTGCAAATGGAGTTTTGCAAATTTTTCTATTTTTCTCTAATCTTTTGTTGAAAAAATTTCCTAGTATCATACTTGTATCATCTGATGGTACAAAAACTACGGAAGCCCGGTCGGTTCACGAGTGAGAGAGTGGGAGCGAGCGCTCTGACTGATAAGGAGCGTCCGCTTTGATTATGTAGCAGCGTTCACTTCGGATGTTATATTTGTTTTGTTTTGTAGTGGAAAACGACGTTACAATTTTGAGGTTACTGTAAATTTGTAAGTATATATCAATTGTATATACAAAATTAGAGACATACACATGTATATTCAGATTTATATGTTATACGATAAGATACTTAACCTTCGTGTCATGTATTTTAGCATGAAGTACGACGTTCGCGATTATCAATTTTGCATTCTATTTTGTTTATAACCTATTTCCTTCGCAAATATTTCACAAGGGTATAAATTTTTTTTAGTAATTGAAATTTAAAATATTAAATATATACGCTTTAGTTTTATGGAGTAAACAAAAAATAACGAGCGTAGTGAGCGAAAATGATTTGTTCCCTAACGTTAAAGAGGGGAATGTAACTTTAGTTCTATATGAAGATAAAAAGAAGTATGAAGCAAAGGTTATAAAAAAGAACCGTAAGTAATTTTTTTATTTAAATGTTGTGAGGTAAACCTCACACCATTATTAATTTATAATTTATGTATGGAGGGAAGCCTTGTCGAAGGGACATACCTGAAATAAGAAAAAGAGTTATTAGTATGTATATAGTTAGTTATAAGGTTAGCGTAGAGGAAATAGATATAAGTGAAATAAGATTATAATACAATATCATACCTTTGAGACGATGAGTCCTGGGTGATCCAACGATGCTATTCCTGTGAGTCCTGTCCTTGGAGGCGATGAGACCTGGGTACTGCCCATGGTGATTCCATTCCCCCTCGAGGCGATGAGTCCTGGGTGAACCTTTTGGTCCTGGGTCCGCTCCTTGGTAGTCTTGGTTACCTGAGAGGTTGATAATAAATAAAACTAGAATACATATAAGGTTAGGATAGAACTACGAGGACGAGCGGGATGTTACGAGTCCCGATCGTCATTCGTAGCCGGATAGTCTCATCGAGCGCATCTAGTAATTTCCATATAGTAGTTCCGTAGAAGTATTTACATAAAGCAATAATTGTTCTAGTAGTAGAGTTTATTTTTGAAGAAGATCTCTTTTCGTTGCGGTAAGTGGGCTGCACGGCCTTTAATTAATCTAATAATTAGAAGAATCGTCGTGGATTTCTTACGCGTCGCGTATAGACCTCCTACGAATTATAATAGATTATCGGTAATCGGAAGATCGGGCTAGCTCGCGGAAATTCATTTAGTAAAATCTATTTCGTTGTTCAAAAATTGTAACGGTGATCACCCGTAGTGATCGAAAGTTGGAGGTGATTTTGAATTGATAAATCAGAGTAATTGCCTATTTGATTCAATTAAATTATTGCGTTCTTTAATTTATTAACCTTATATCTCGATAAGTTACCGTCGGACATTCTTCAAGGAGCCAAATTTCGTCGTTGGTTTCGCCACCTCCGTATTGGCGTCGGAGCCACGTCCAGTAAATTATAAACTTATATATATATATATATATATATATATATATATATATCTTTAATAAAGTGGAATCGAGTAGCGTGGTTTACGGGCCACGAAAGTGAGGACCACGTTACAATGTAACTAATTACTTATTTTGCATTTTTACTTTTCTTGCATTAATTTATTTTAGTTTATTATACAATTTTGAAATAAATTTAAGTTTTATAATGCATAAACATATAATTATTATTATTTTTAATCGATATTTTTTATACGTATTTTATAAAAAAATTTATTTACTATATCACGTAATATTTACTTTAAAAATTTTAAATTAATTTAAATGTTTCAGCTGACTGTAAATATTTAGAATATTTAACCGTAGATAAGACAGACGAAATTATAAAAAAACGCAATACAAATATTAAAGAATCTCTACTGACCGAAAAATTAAATATAAAATTAACGAAGAAAGAGAATGTTAAAAAAAAAGGCTAACAGCTTGCACGAAACCAATGTGAAACTTTCGAGTTAAATGATAACATTGAAATAGATAATGGTCAAACCGATTCTAATACTGATGAGGATGAGATGGATGATAATTTAAGAACCGCAGGAAAGCGAAGAGCCTAAAAAGATAAAAGAAATAGAGGAACGACGAAAACAAGAATTGGAAAAGATTAAGGAAAGAAGTTAGCAGAAACAAAATTCGAAAGAAATAAGAGAAAGAGAAACAGCAACAAAATATGAAAGAAGAGAACGAAAGTTTGAAGCTAGAGTTTGATAAAGAAAGACAACGTAAGCGGGAAGAAGAGGAAAGAAAAAAATTACAGCACGATTATGATAGAGAGAGAGAGAGACAGGAAAACGTGAATTTGAAGAGTTGAGAAAAAGACAGCAAGAGTACAACAGAGAGAAACAAAGAGATAATGAAAGAATATACATAGAAGACGAAGAGGTAGAAAGAAACGAACCAGATGACAACAATGATGATGTTAGTTTCAGGTTTATTGTAACTTTGTCGTTTTTCAGCAGCTTAATTAAATAAATATAAATATTTTTATTATCTTGTCAGAATAAAGATCCTATCAAAAAATGCAGCCGACTAAGCAGTGAAAAAGTCCAATTATGTCGCGTGTACAACGTTTGGATTGATCAAAGCGACCTTACGTATATTCAAAGATGGATCGACAGCCCCAAAGAAATAACACGAAGGCTCTTAAAAATTCTGGTTGGCAAAAAAAATTTAAAAATGATGTGCGCTAGAGGAAAATCAAGAAAAATACAACCCATTCCTAAAGATATAATGAATGCTGTCGAATGTAAGAATGCCCTCGTAAGAATGAATTCGGTTTAAGCGATCATATTCATGCCAGACTGAAAATATCTTCTTTTGATAGTGATAAATGTGTGGCTATTTCGGATTTCGTCATAATTTAACAACGTGTACATAGTATGACACAGATGCCATGAAAAATACCGATTTCTTGTGAAGTCAATACTGGTCATCATAATCCGTTGTCGTCGATCAGATTTATGCATAACTGAAAATATCATTTCTTAAACGTTCTAAATCTATGGCTTTTGCAGATTTCGCAATAAATTAACAACATTTAAGTAGTGTAACACACAATACATGAGAAATACAGATTTCTTGCTTAATCAACACTTGTCGTCATAATCCAGTTTAGGCGATCATATTCATACCAGACGGAAAATATCTTCTTTTGATAGTGATAAATGCTTAACCCTCAAAAGTTTAAATAACTTTTGAGAGTCATCCTCAAAAGTACGGAATGATTTTGAGGTTCAAGACCCGACGCCCACTTTATTTATTAATTTTTGCACGAGCAGAGCCTCATGTTATAAAGTAGAATTATTTTATCATCTATCAGTTTTAAATCATTAGCCTCTTAACAAGAAGTTGATGATAATATTATTAATATAATAATGTCTGATTTTGCTAAAATAAATTGTAACTTAAAGATTGTTCCTTTTAAAACATTTCTTGTAAATGCAATTCTAGATACACCCAATATTAGCCTAGGATACCAGAAATGAGTAATTCATTCTAAAATAAATGAAAGTAATCTGTGAGTTCTACTACTTCATAGAGAATTTGATTCAGGTATTAATCATTGGTCTCTTATAGTTGTTTGTTTGCCTTGTAAATTAATTTGCTATTTGGATTCCTTGCACTATATGCCAAAGATCGAATGGATAGAGCGTTTGTGTGGATTTATTAATAAACACTGCAAAAATGACCAACAGAATTTGAGTGATTGGAACATGTATATAGCATCTGATATTCCTACTCAAATTTCAGCAGATTCTAGCTGAAAAAATAATTGCGGCATTCATCTATGTGCATGGATTTATATACTAGCTGCGAAGCAAGATATTGCTTTCAATGAAACTAGATGAATTCTGGTTGAAAACAATTACTGAAATTTTTTACAATTATTTTGAATTTCATTTTTAACGAGATATACTTGAACATCTTTTAAAACTTTTTCCAATTCTTGAATTAACAAAATTTTATTATTTTCTTTTCAAGGCAATCCACTCTCGTCAAATAATGAATTATTGTAAGAAAGATCATACTTCAAAAGATTTTGTAAAAGATAATTACAAAATTTAGCTTTTCAGAAGTACAAACAGTTTTAAAATTCAGAAAATTTGTCCTTTTAATTAAATCAGTCAGTTTTTTTTAATAAAACGCTCACTTTTAAATTTTTTATATAATTCAATACCAGTTTCAAATATATTTATTGGTTTAACAAATTTGTATAATTGCATAAAATTGTGTTTATAGTACTGTAGTCTGAAACAGGTGCATGAATAACAGGTACATATCCAACTTTTTATTTACAAGGATTATCTTTGGTCACAATCGAATTAAAACAACTCCTAGAAGATATATTTTAATCTTAATTAACCCACTAATGCCCAAATTACATAAAATTTTACATTTACTTTGAGCTTATAACTTTTGTAACGGGGTCCTCACTTACGTGGTCTGCATACCACGCTACTCGACTCCTCTTTAATTAATTTTATTAATAATATATAATCAGTCAGATCCGTAAGAACCGTATTTATAATTTCCTGGATGCCAGGTCTTACCTAATAACAAATATATTTCCCGGTCAGACTCTCCAGGACCTGGCTCCAACGCCAATACGGAGGTGGCGAAACCAACGACGAAATCTGTCTCCCCCGGATATACATAACAACAAATTAAGGAGATTCGAGGTTTATTAATTAAATACTCGACAATTTGGTTAGATTAAATTAAAGATCAAATTTATTTCCTCAACAATATTTAAATTTCCAATTTTTGATCACTGCGGTGGATCGCCGTTACAAATTCAATAAAACGAAGTTCCCGTTCTTCGTTACCGATAATATTGTATTATTACTTAACTCGATTGAGCTACTTCGAAGATTATCAATACGAATCACTAAATAAACCCAACTAATTAAGACCAATACTATATAATTCGTGGCACGTATTAAAATGGCGACACGGACTCGCAGAAGGTCTGTACGCGGCGAGCAAGAAATCCCCAGCTTTTCACTCGTTTCTACCAAATTAGTGTGATGGCCGTGTAGCCCACTTACCGCAGTGTAAAATATTCTCTTCGAAATAAACGGCTTAACTACTACAATATAATATCAACTAACAAAATACTTCAACTACGAAAGAGTATGCTCGGTGTACCAATCTATTAGACGATCAAGCTACGAATGACTTTCGGGAATTGTAACATCCCGCTCGTCCTCGTACTTCATCGTAGCGCTGCGCTAATAGTCATCTTCTTCCTTATTTCTTTCACCAATAACATCCTTTGGATTAATGAGGTAGAGAAATATTATCGCCGTCCGCGCCATCTATTCCCGTACCAATCTCCATTTACTCAGTGACGGAACAGCGAAATAACCCGTATTTCGCTGAGGAACCGACTTGCGCCTCCACCAATGCAACAGGTGGGTCTTCCTTCTCTCTCATACACACACGTTGTATGTGGCCATTTCCCGCTCATTCCACCATTCCCCTCCTCGGTGGGCCACCATGTGCCGCGGTGTGCATATGCGAGAGCAGCGAGTGCCGCCCCCCTCTCTGCCGCGCTGACCCTAGTACACGAGCAGACGGCCGAGTCCGTTGCACGTGAGTCGGGCGTCGTTTGTTTACACGACGGCGAACGGGTTTTCCTTTTGTATGTGGTGAGTGCATCGGTTTCGGAGAAGGATTACCATTTAGGGTTTTTCTGTCCTTTATTGTCTAATGTAAATGAAGTCAGTCTGTGGGAGTGTCGGGACCATCACCTGGTCGTCGGGAGATAGTGTAGGATTCACGTAGGAAACATGGTTGGACAACGGTAGCGGTATGGTGGTATCGTTCTTCTTCCTTTTATTTACTTCTTCCATACTCCAATCCTCCAATTTCCTCAACAAATTATTAAAATCCCTATTAATTTCCTTCCTTCTTACATACTTAAATATCGGTGACGAGAATGACTCGGGCCAGGATTCGAACCGGTGTTTACCATTTGGAAGAAATAAATCGTAACTCCCATGTAGCTTTCCATCGATACATCCGACCAATTATCGCATGTAATGCAGTATACAAAAGCGTTTTCAATGTCCTTTACAAAACGCTCTTTCAAAATTTTATATTTAGACTCCAACTTTAAAATAATTGTTTTGGTCGAAGGCACTGTGTATAATGGTGCCAATTTTTTTAATAAAGTTTTAAAGCATTCTTTTTCAACAGTTGAAAAAGGTATAAAATCCTTACAAATCATAAACAAAATATTGTTTGTTATTTCGTCCGATAACGATCTTCCTGGTTGAAAAAGTGAAATTTTGTAAAAATATATAATACAATAAATTATTCATTACACTTTAATGTATATTATACACTTCATTATCTCATAATGATTTATCTTGAAAGGATGAAACTCTTTCAAAAGCAGTTAATATACTCTCTTGATTATTTGAAGAGCTTGATAAAATCTGAAAAAATTTTATTTTTTACATTAATATATATATGCAGAAAAAAATTAGATAGTAAATATTACTATTTTAATGATAAAATAATAGTATATTTGACACAAGTGTGAAAGTGTTGATTCTCGCGAGGCTAATAGTCGTGCGAGTCGAGAATCATCTTTCGCATGTGTATCGAACTATAATTTTTGATATAATGTGTGTAATTAGCATTTTTCAAATTCTTTAAATGCTTTTTACGCACTGCTCTAAATTTAATAATCGCATTTACGCATACGATATCAAATAATATTGTTCGATCCGAGCACAAAAGATGATTTTTGACTTGAGCAAATATTAATCAACATTTTCGCACTTGTATCTAAAAGTACAAATTATTCATTAAGGGAGAAAAATAGGCGTTTATTCTCGAGATGATAGTTACTGTCTTTAGCGAATCCCTCTCGAAGTGCGTATAAAATTTTTCATCCTAATCATCCTAAAAAAGACCATTTTATTCGATAACAACAATAACAACAATTTAATTACTTTATGATAAGTAGATAAGCTAGGCCGGTTCTAACTCATAGGCCGGTTCTAACTCACAGGCCGGTTCTAACTCAAGTGTGTGTGTGTGTGTAACCCCATTACGTTATATTGAGTATATGAGACTGTAGCGGTCATATATAGTAATTGATTAAATATTTGGACGCTTACACATGACTCATACACTTATCAATCAAATGTGTGTGTGTGTTTTTTTTTTTTTTTTTTTTTCCGAAGAGGTGGAGAAATGCTTAATGCACCATGACTGGAGCCATGCGAGACTCCCCGGGTGTGGGACTCTCCTACCGAAGGATGTCGATAGGCATACCCACTAAAACTCCACCTCTTTTCTTACCTTTATTCCCCCGCGGGAGCCGCCGCAAGGCATTACTTTGCGGGGGGAGGCAACGGCAGTGGAGCCCAGTTGTTAAACATATCAAGCCAAATTGAAACAACAAATCACTTCTACAAAAATGTTTAGGAATATGCCTGAAATTTTACCAAATGCAGTATTACATTTTATTCGAGGTTGGTAAATAATTTAATGCAAAAAAAAGAAGCAGTTATTTGTAACTGCAATAATTTTTATTTGCAGGTGATTGAATGTTCCTGGGATGTATTTTTGCTAAGCAGCTGAGACAAGCATTGTCACTCGACAACATTATAATTTCACACACTAACTTTATACAATCTGTTAAAAGAGGAACACTTCTTGATGAACAATCTCAAGTAATTAAGAAATAGTATATTACATACCATGGCCAGTAAAATAAGAAATGTCTCAGATCACATGTAATTGTCGGCCGAGGCGAAGCCGAGGTGGACGATCATGTGATCTGAGGCTTTCTTTTTTACTGGCCAAGGTGTGTATACTATTTTTCTGCTCGACGTTGCCGGAAAACGGCGACTTCAATTCGCGCAGCGGCCGGAAAGTTGCCGCTTTCCGGCCGGAGGGCAGAAAATTTATTTTAAATCACTAATATCAAACAGTATTAAATATTTCATTATAATTTTGGGTTATTTATGTTTAGGAATTAATGAATCATCTTCGTTCTGTGTATGGACCAATACTTGAACTTCAAACTCATGAAAACACTTTTTCTTAATCCCCCCGCCGAAAGTACGTGTTTCCCGGCCGCATATGGATACGGGAAGAGCGACTTTTGCGGCCGGCCGGAGTCTCGCGCGCTCTGATTGGCTCACAGATTTTCGCGGCCTCGATGCATAGCAACGGCTGTAGCAACGGCCGCAAAGTTCCCAATATAACATGTGCGTTGCTTAACCTCTCAAGTAAACATTGCTAAATTATTTCAAATTTATTCATTTATTTACTACAAGCACTTTTGTTTTTCAAATGTAAAATGTATTTTAATATTGCCTTATAAAATATCTTGTATAATTGTTTTGATTAATAAAACGAGAGATAGAAATAGAGAGCGAGAGTATATATAGAATACTTATGTAGACTGTGTTCATTCTATCTATTTCGTGTCATTTTCAAATTTCACACCATCAATTTAGTATTAATTTAATATCGGTGATGTAAATACATGTGAAAGAAATATGTTTCATTTTTTTATGTTCCAATTTTAACAGTGCAATTGATATTTAACTACAAATGTAAATTTTATTAATGTAAAGTGGACTTCTTCTATGCACGCTGTTTATCGCAACTTTGCATTAAAACCGCTGCTATAGTAATACGATTTTACAATAAATTTATACATGCTTATGTGTATGTTTGTTATATTTTTGATGCCCGCCCCCGACCAGCAAAAACCTCGGCTTCGCCTCGGTTTTGCAAATGTCGGGCGGGCATCAAAAATACAGTATGAATCCAATATAACGTCTCACATGTCGCGTAATGCGAGGTTACCCGAAGCTTGCTCTGAAATTGGCTACGGAAAACGTAGACAAATACTGTAAGATCGGGTGGTATTTTCTGTTCGTCGTAAATGACTATTTAATAATTAATATTAATTATATTATTGTATACTTTCGGACTGGGATGAAGAAAAATAGTATACGACACTCGGCCAGAATTTTGGATGCCCTGGCCTGCGTTTTATGACGACCTGGGCTTCGCCTCGGCCGTCATATCACGCAGGCCAGGAAATCCAACTTTCTGGCCATGTATCGTAATATACTATTCTTGGACATAAAAGAATAGTATATTACATATCATGGCCAGTAAAATAAGAAATGTCTCAGATCACGTGTAATTGTCGGCCGAGGCGAAGCCGAGGTGGACGATCATGTGATCTGAGGCTTTCTTTTTTACTGGCCAAGGTGTGTATACTATTTTTCTGCTCGACGTTGCCGGAAAACGGCGACTTCAATTCGCGCAGCGGCCGGGAAGTTGCCGCTTTCCGGCCGGAGGGCAGAAAAATCTTTTTTCTGTTGGAAAAGTAGCTATATCACAAAATAAGAAAGGAAATCTATGCAAGAGTCACAGTCGCAGTTCACTAATACAATCATCCAGTTTAGTTGATGATTTATTATCACAAAGTAGTTCTTTTTCAAGCGTTAATACAGATTTAAGAGGACCTAGTGTCGCAGAAACAGAAAAATTTCTACCTACCAAAAAAATCAGGACAAAAAGAATAATTTCTTGCTGTGTTGGTTAATAATCTTAAAGAAAAGCTTTCTGCCTTGCCATATTGGAAATCCCAAGCTGTGATTATTTAGTTACTAGATTACAAGTTTTTCATTTAAAATTGTTCTTGCGCATAAATAAAACAGAAGTAATCACGATATTTTTATATAAAGCCATAATTTAATATTATTTGCTTAATACATTAGTGTTTGAGCTTAATGATATTGAAAAATATAACTATTAAAACTTGTATCAGTGTAAAATAAAAACAAAAATTTAACAATACATGCAATGATTTAACATTTATTATTATTATTTTTGTGTAGAACTTAGTATTATTTACTATGATTATAAAAGCGAATAAGCTTAATTCGATAGACTTTAAAGTACAATAATTAGATCCAAATAGCCTTTGACGCCTTTTAACAAATTTTTTCTTATTTCAAACAAATCAGGACATTTTAATAATATCAGCACCTATATCATCTTGTAATACACGAACTGCTTGTTCAAATGGTACAGAACTGTACATAAGTTTTATCATAGCGCACGTTTTAATAATAATATACGGATCACATGTTTTCCTTGTAGTTTATTAACTGTCATACTCCCTTCTATAAGGTCCAACTCTGCTTTGACAAAATGTTCGCACAATGCCTTTTGTATCAGTGGCCAACATTCTTTCAATACTTGGGAAAATAGTCGCAAAGGAACTCTATCCTAATAATTGATGAGGATTATGTGTTGATATGAATTCAGGTATTTTTAAAGACCACGCATTTTCTACCACACCATAAACATTCAACTCATATTCTCCTTCGAAATCAGACATTTTTCTTTTAAAACATTAATCTCAAATAGTCAAATATTTCTGAAAAAAATAATAAATAGTTATCTTTTTATGATGATTCAAAAATAAAAACACTAAATTAAGGTATAAGTAATAATTTAAAAGAGTTTAACAGTTATTTGACAATGTAAAAGAAAAAAATAATTACCTAAATAGTGAAAGTGTTTATCAGTAAAGGAGACTAAGGTCCAACTCTGCTTTGACAAAATGTTCGCACAATGCCTTTTGTATCAGTGGCCAACATTCTTTCAATACTTGGGAAAATAGTCGCAAAGGAACTCTATCCTAATAATTGATGAGGATTATGTGTTGATATGAATTCAGGTATTTTTAAAGACCACGCATTATCTACCACACCATAAACATTCAACTCATTTTCTCCTTCGAAATCAGATATTTTTCTTTTAAAACATTAATCTCCAATAGTCAAATATTTCTGAAAAAAATAAGTAAAAACTCTACTATTTGAGGATAGTATAACTTTTGAACAAATATATTCCAGGACGTAAACATTTTTTTCCATTTTCTGAAATTCATTTCCAGTTCTTACCTAAACTTTGGTGCAATTTAAAATTTTGATCGGACCACTTGACGTGGAGTGCTCCATATATATATATATATATATATATATATATATATATCTCTATAATATATAAATATTTCGCCGCCGCCGCCGCCGCCGCCGTGTCTAAGAATTCAGAATTCAATATATATATATATATGTTTTATATATATATATATGTCATATATATCTTATATATATATGTTATATATATATGTCATATATATGTGTGTGTGTGCGTGCGTGCGTGTGTGTGTGTGTGCGTGTGTGTGCGTGTGTGTGTGTGTGCGTGTGTGTGTGTGTGTGTGTGCGTGCGTGCGTGCGTGCGTGTGTGTGTGTGTGTGTGTGTGTGTGTGTGTGTGTGTGTGTGTGTGTGTGTGTGTGTGTGTGTGTGTGTGTGTGTGTGTGTGTGTGTGTGTGTGTCTGTGTGTGTGTGCGTGCGCGCGTGTGCGTGCGTGAGTGTGTTTGTTTATGTGTTATGCCCTAAAATACATGAAAATTAGTAATTTTATGATGTTTATTAGGCATAACTTACAACAGCGGTCTTGGCCAATTAGCTAACCACCGCCATTCGAAATCTCTCGAAAAATGTGATCTTTTGAGCGGTGTTAGATCAAAATCGATCGTGGCGTGGTCGCCTTTTATTGATATTCAATATTTATGGTCGTTCTATCTCATCGAGATTTTAAAATTAAGAATTGTAACCCAGATAGATAAGTTCTAAAGATTATTTTGAACAAAAGTTGTTTATAATTTTTTTCAAAAAAATCAATAGATTTTGAGATAAATGGCTTTAAATATAATAATTTTTCTAAAAATTTGAAAAATTTCCACTTTTCCATGGTCGAATAACTCTTAAGGAAATTATTTTTAAAACCTAAAAAATTTTTTCTATCTTCTGGAAGATATTTCCAGCCTGTTCTCAAATTTTGGAGCTATTTAAAATTTTCATCGTACCACTTGACGCGAAATAGCCCATATATATATATATATATATATATATATATATATATATATATATATATATATTTTAAATTTGTTTTTTCAAGAATAGATAATATATGTATTTTTTCCGTGCGCAAAAAAAAGTTGTGAATATAACTTGAAAGAATGTCTATTAGTTTACTTATTCTTGATAAAATTCATAAAATAAAAACGGACCTAAAATTTAATGTAATGTTTTTAAAAAAAAATGCACAATTTTTCGAAGATAAAATAAATATTAATCAAGTATAACATACACTTTTCCAAATATCTATATGTGAAATATACAATAAGTTAAAAATTAAATACATTAATTATTGCATTTTTAAGATAATTCTGTTATAAACAGTAATGGCAAAAGAAAATTCAAATTTTAACAGTGGCAATATAAAATACGAATTACATTTGAAAAGTTTTTTGAAAATTATTAATTTAGAAGCATTTAATTTAAATATTTTTTAAATTAATATTTCAAAATTGTATTGATATATAAGTGTGTAGATAATATATTTATATAACACAATATTTTAAATAAACAAGTATGTATTTATTAGAAACAGAAGGTTTTCTAAGGAATAAATTTGATTATAATAATCAAGATAAATATATGGGCTCTGTAACTAAAGGAAAAAATAAATTGGATATAATTATGGATTAAAACGCAAATTTTGAAAGAGGGTGCAAATTACGAATTACGGGAGAAATGGAAGAAACAGGTTTTTATTTATATGCCACTAAAATTATATAAATAGTTCTATAAAATTAATACAAAAATGATCCTTCGTCATTAAATAAATTAATTTTAGGAGGTGAAGTTCTATTTAGATCTGTTTAAAATATTCCAAAATTTTCATAAGTAGTTACTAAATACTACAATTTAGTAAGTATATGCACTTTACTATTTTTGGTAAGTTAATTTTTCATTAACATTTATAATTATTAAAATATAAATTTAAGCTTTATAGGAATTCATATAGTTTAAAATTTACAGTTAACATTTAATGTCTTTATTTTTTTTATTACTATTATTCTGATTTCATTATACTAAATTATGGTAAAAACTTTTATTTATAAATTATAATCGTATTTAAAAAAAAATTAAATTTTTGGTATAAAAGCCAATGCATTATAACAGTACCTCCAAGGTGTTGTGTGAATCGGTTTAATTTCTAAGGTGTCCATGGTAGTAAAAAAGTAATATAATTTAGAACATTATTTAAAATAAATTTATTACGAAAACCTTTGTCGAAATTAAAAATAGGGGGTTGGCGCGCGAAGCGCGCAGGGGGCGAAGCCCCCCTAGTATATATATATATATATGAACTTAACAACTGTTAGTCCTTCATTTTAGTTTGAATGCTTATTGATGACTGTTCAATTATACGCAGGTGGTTTATTGTTCTAGAAATATATGTTCGTAGTTATTGTTTACTTTTATAAGATACTTATAATCACATTAATGTACGTTATACACTGTGTATAGATGGTTAAAGTAAAGCTTGACTTCAGTATTGATTGTATTGTTAAGCTGAAACGTGACAATTTGTTTATATAAATTATTATTCTAATTTAATTATTAATACAATGAAACTTTTGGTGAAACGTCTAATTTAAAAAGAAAATCTAGTGACATGAAATGTGATAGTGATTGCAAAAAAATTAAAACGATAAAGTATACAAATTGATGAAGTTACTAATTATTTTGACAGGTATAGTTTTATTTATATTTATTAGAAGAAATAATAAAATATATAAAAGTAAATAATTTTATATATTATTAATAAAATTGTTTATTTATGTTTATTTATGTCATTCAAGTTGAAATTTTGCTTATGTCATAGAGTTACGATTAAATAAAAACAAATATGGATTTGTTAGTATCAATACATTCGGATATTTTAATTTCGATATATTCGTCATATTTGATTAGGGTCAATGTATAAAGAAATTGGAATATGTTGTAACGGTAAGCGAGTTACCGATCAGGTAAGCAACGCGAAAGAGGATACAGCGCGGCGCGCGCACGAACGCGCGAGAATCGTGCATGCCCAGCTGGGAGAAAAGATAGAGTTCGCGCGCGATCGGCAACAACAAGGTGTTGACAACTGCCGAATATACTTTGAGACGGTAAAAAGTGATTAAAGACTGGTGCATTTCGTGTGTGGGTGTGAGGTTTTTCTCCCCACCAACCTCCACGTCGGCGTGCGGAGCAGCACGGCCCGAGAAAGGCAGAAGAAGGAAGCCAAGAGTCGGCCGCTTTCCCGACCGTTGGAGTGAGAGAGAGAGATAAGCACGAGGACGAGCTATCTCTCCTTACCCAGTCGTTTCGCCCGAGACGCGATATTTAGAGAAGCGGTAAATGGTGCACCACGATTAGACCCGCGTGTTACTTAATATTTCGCGTCCCGATTTACCTGGTACGGTCCAGGTGAGGAAGCGTTCCTCCTTTCCCCCTCTCGTGACAATACCCGCACGGTTAGACAGGTCGGTGGTTCGCGGGAGCCACTTCACGAGAGAAGGCGCGCGTGACGTAGGAAGCTTCTACGTCAAAGCTCTCTACGTCAGAGATACATACGTCACACACCTGTGTGACGTATGCCATCAGGTTAAGCAGCCGATCATATCCGGATCGGTTGCTCGTAATCGACAGTTAAATAGATTTTAAGGGGATGCCATACCTGAATAAATCCTACTATGCCGACACCTGTATATTACACGCACTATTTATCCTATACTATTATCTAATACAATGATAACCTATAAACGCAGTGGAGGCATATTTGTAATACATATATTAAATAAATTATAAGTACAAATGTTTGAATTGTGCTAAAATGTGCTTATAATTTGAAAAATACGATCTCAAACATAACCTCTTTTAGTTAACAGGCAACAACGATTTAATTGAATTTTGTAAAAACTGGAAATCGTATTTTAAAAAAAAATTAAATTTTTGGTATAAAGCCAATGCATTATAACAGTACCTCCAAGGTGTTGTGTGAATCGGTTTAATTTCTAAGGTGTCCATGGTAGTAAAAAGTAATATAATTTAGAACATTATTTAAATAAATTTATTACGAAAAACCTTTGTCGAAATTAAAAATAGGGGGTTGGCGCGCGAAGCGCGCAGGGGGGCGAAGCCCCCCTAGTATATATATATATATATGAACTTAACAACTGTTAGTCTTCATTTTAGTTTGAATGCTTATTGATGACTGTTCAATTATACGCAGGTGGTTTATTGTTCTAGAAATATATGTTCGTAGTTATTGTTTTACTTTTATAAGATACTTATAATCACATTAATGTACGTTATACACTGTGTATAGATGGTTAAAGTAAAGCTTGACTTCAGTATTGATTGTATTGTTAAGCTGAAACGTGACAATTTTGTTTATTATAAATTATTATTATTCTAATTTAATTATTAATACAATGAAAACTTTTGGTGAAACGTCTAATTTAAAAAGAAAATCTAGTGACATGAAATGTGATAGTGATTGCAAAAAAATTAAAACGATAAAGTATACAAATATTGATGAAGTTACTAATTATTTTGACAGGTATAGTTTTATTTATATTTATTAGAAGTAAATAAATAAAAATATATAAAAGTAAATAATTTTATATATTATTAATAAAATTGTTGTTTTATTTATGTTTTATTTATGTCATTCAAGTTGAAATTTTGCTTATGTCATAGAGTTACGATTAAATAAAAACAAATATTGGATTTGTTAGTATCAATACATTCGGATATTTTAATTTCGATATATTCGTCATATTTGATTAGGGTCAATGTATAAAGAAATTGGAATATGTTGTAACGGTAAGCGAGTTACCGATCAGGTAAGCAACGCGAAAGAGGATACAGCGCGGCGCGCGCACGAACGCGCGAGAATCGTGCATGCCCAGCTGGGAGAAAAGATAGAGTTCGCGCGCGATCGGCAACAACAAGGTGTTGACAACTGCCGAATATACTTTGAGACGGTAAAAAGTGATTAAAGACTGGTGCATTTCGTGTGTGGGTGTGAGGTTTTTTCCCCACCAACCTCCACGTCGGCGTGCGGAGCAGCACGGCCCGAGAAAGGCAGAAGAAGGAAGCCAAGAGTCGGCCGCTTTCCCGACCGTTGGAGTGAGAGAGAGAGATAAGCACGAGGACGAGCTATCTCTCCTTACCCAGTCGTTTCCCGCCGAGACGCGATATTTAGAGAAGCGGTAAATGGTGCACCACGATTAGACCCGCGTGTTTACTTAATATTCGCGTCCCGATTTACCTGGTACGGTCCAGGTGAGGAAGCGTTCCTCCTTTCCCCCTCTCGTGACAATACCCGCACGGTTAGACAGGTCGGTGGTTCGCGGGAGCCACTTCACGAGAGAAGGCGCGCGTGACGTAGGAAGCTTCTACGTCAAAGCTCTCTACGTCAGAGATACATACGTCACACGGTGTGACGTATGCCATCAGGTTAAGCAGCCGATCATATCCGGATCGGTTGCTCGTAATCGACAGTTAAATAGATTTTAAGGGGATGCCATACCTGAATAAATCCTACTATGCCGACACCTGTATATTACACGCACTATTATCCTATACTATTATAATACAATGATAACTATAAACGCAGTGGAGGCATATTTGTAATACATATATTAAATAAATTATAAGTACAAATGTTTGAATTGTGCTAAAATGTGCTTAATTTGAAAAATACGATCTCAAACATAACCTCTTTTAGTTAACAGGCAACAACGATTTAATTGAATTTTGTAAAAACTGGAAAGATTTCTAACAAATACAGTGCAAACGCACAATTTCACGATATTGATAAATGTTGGAACACTAAAAAAACAGTCAAAGTGCACGACGAAGAAATAATTTGAAAAATACGACTGATACAAAGACGTTGTGAAGCTGGTACTAGATATTTGTGATGGAAATAAATATAGATTGCAATACAGCATCAAGAAACAAAGTAGAGACAACATTTTACATTATCTTAGAATCATTTTTCAGTAAAAACTAGAGGAATCAAATCGATTGAAAAATTAATTGAAAAATAAAAAGATATTCATTCCTTCTAAAAATGTGCAATTTAGCAGACCGAAGAGTAAGAAAAAGTTTAGCTACGTAGTTGAAAATCCACCAGTAGGTGGCGATGCTAAGCGTTTCCAGCTATGTCTTATTTCATTCGTGGTGGATAGGCGACGGATTCTATAGGAGGTCCGTGCACGATCGGGCCGTTTACCGCACGCACATCGTACTTTCAAATACATTGTACTGTACCAACACTGAATGTTAGGTGCATTATTTGTTTAATTCGAATTACTTAAGGGGATGTCGTACCCGACAAAAAATTGTGTGCAGGTCCGCGCTTTCTGTTTTATCGATACCCTATATAAACTAACTTAACAGAAATCATATGTGGCGCCCTCTGTATTATATACTAATACATATTTAGTTGCATGCCCACAGATGGCGCTAACAAGCGTAACGTAATATAAGATATAGAACACAACGCTAGTAAAAGTAATTACAAAATTGATTGTAAAAAAATAAAATTACTGTAAAGTAAATGAACAGTATATGCAAAACTTATAAACGTATCTAATAGTTTATCCGATTGGAATGGACTGGAGAAATGGCAAATTATATTTAAAAAATTATTTTTTATATTATTAATAAAATTGTTGTTTTATTTATGTTTTATTTATGTCATTCAAGTTGAAATTTTGCTTATGTCATAGAGTTACGATTAAATAAAAACAAATATTGGATTTGTTAGTATCAATACATTCGGTATATTTTAATTTCGATATATTCGTCATATTTGATTAGGGTCAATGTATAAAGAAATTGGAATATGTTGTAACGGTAAGCGAGTTACCGATCAGGTAAGCAACGCGAAAGAGGATACAGCGCGGCGCGCGCACGAACGCGCGAGAATCGTGCATGCCCAGCTGGGAGAAAAGATAGAGTTCGCGCGCGATCGGCAACAACAAGGTGTTGACAACTGCCGAATATACTTTGAGACGGTAAAAAGTGATTAAAGACTGGTGCATTTCGTGTGTGGGTGTGAGGTTTTTCTCCCCACCAACCTCCACGTCGGCGTGCGGAGCAGCACGGCCCCGAGAAAGGCAGAAGGAAGGAAGCCAAGAGTCGGCCGCTTTCCCGACCGTTGGAGTGAGAGAGAGAGATAAGCACGAGGACGAGCTATCTCTCCTTTACCCAGTCGTTTCCCGCCGAGACGCGATATTTAGAGAAGCGGTAAATGGTGCACCACGATTAGACCCGCGTGTTTACTTAATATTTCGCGTCCCGATTTACCTGGTACGGTCCAGGTGAGGAAGCGTTCCTCCTTTCCCCCCTCTCGTGACAATACCCGCACGGTTAGACAGGTCGGTGGTTCGCGGGAGCCACTTCACGAGAGAAGGCGCGCGTGACGTAGGAAGCTTCTACGTCAAAGCTCTCTACGTCAGAGATACATACGTCACACGGTGTGACGTATGCCATCAGGTTAAGCAGCCGATCATATCCGGATCGGTTGCTCGTAATCGACAGTTAAATAGATTTTAAGGGGATGCCATACCTGAATTAAATCCTACTATGCCGACACCTGTATATTACACGCACTATTTATCCTATTACTATTATCTAATACAATGATAACCTATAAACGCAGTGGAGGCATATTTGTAATACATATATTAAATAAATTATAAGTACAAATGTTTGAATTGTGCTAAAATGTGCTTATAATTTGAAAAATACGATCTCAAACATAACCTCTTTTAGTTAACAGGCAACAACGATTTAATTGAATTTTGTAAAAACTGGAAAGATTTCTAACAAATACAGTGCAAACGCACAATTTCACGATATTGATAAATGTTGGAACACTAAAAAAAACAGTCAAAAGTGCACGACGAAGAAATAATTTGAAAAATACGACTGATACAAAGACGTTGTGAAGCTGGTACTAGATATTTGTGATGGAAATAAATATAGATTGCAATTACAAGCATCAAGAAACAAAGTAGAGACCACATTTTACATTATCTTAGAATCATTTTTCAGTAAAAACTAGAGGAATACATAATCGATTGAAAAATTAATTGAAAAATAAAAAAGATATTCATTCCTTCTAAAAATGTGCAATTTAGCAGACCGAAGAGTAAGAAAAAGTTTAGCTACGTAGTTTGAAAATCCACCAGTAGGTGGCGATGCTAAGCGTTTCCAGCTATGTCTTATTTCATTCGTGGTGGAATAGGCGACGGATTCTATAGGAGGTCCGTGCACGATCGGGCCGTTTACCGCACGCACATCGTACTTTCAAATACATTGTACTGTACCAACACTGAATGTTAGGTGCATTATTTGTTTAATTCGAATTACTTAAGGGGATGTCGTACCCGACAAAAAATTGTTGTGCAGGTCCGCGCTTTCTGTTTTATCGATACCCTATATAAAACTAACTTAACAGAAATCATATGTGGCGCCCTCTGTATTATATACTAATACATATTTAGTTGCATGCCCACAGATGGCGCTAACAAGCGTTAAACGTAATATAAGATATAGAACACAACGCTAGTAAAAGTAATTACAAAATTGATTGTAAAAAAATAAAAATTACTGTAAAAGTAAATGAACAGTATACTGCAAAACTTATAAACGTATCTAATTAGTTTATCCGATTGGAATGGACTGGAGAAATGGCAAATTATATTTAAAAAATTATTTTTATATTATACATGTGTAATATTAATTCTAGAAATTAAAGTAATAGCATGTATGTAATAACTCTGCACTTTGCGTACACTTTAGTTGTACTGTATTACTGTATTTGTACTTTATGGTAACGTGTACTGTACGTACACTTTATGAATTGTGTACTGTACGTACACTTTATGAATTGTGTACTGTACGTACACTTTATGAATTGTGTACTGTACGTACACTTTATGAATTGTGTATTGTACGTACACTTTATATGGTACCGTGTACTGTACGTATACTTTATGGTAACGTGTACTGTACGTATACTTTATGGTAACGTGTACTGTACGTACACTTTATGGTAACGTGTACTGTACGTACACTTTATGGTAACATGGTTAAGGGGACGTCGTACAAAACTGATTGATGGGTTAACAGATTTGACAGATTTGACAATTTGAGGTTATAAAAAAATAATTATAGAATCATATAATATGTAGTAATATACATAACAATAGGTAAGGCACACCGCATGTGAGTCTAATAGCTGACCGATCGATTCGACAGATCGAGACCTATAAGAATATTACACAGCGCCACCATTAGGCAAAATAAAAAACTTATATGTTTCGCAGATAACCTGCAAAACTGTTTATTATTTGCAAACTTATTTTAGCTGTTTTGCATAATTTTTTGTACAAAATCTTACCAGAGCGCCATTCTATACTTTATTACGATTGTTCTGGTAAAATTTTGTATCATGACATAGCGTAGAAGCAAAAATTAGTGAAGAACCGTAATTAAACTGCATCTCATACAATGGTCAGATAAATTACGATAAATAATAATAATACAAAATTTTTCGACTAAATTAAAACCAGAGCGCTATTCTCCTGACCAAATTAATAATGTGTGCCAAATTTAGAGTAATTTGATCCATTAAAAAAGGAGAATAGTGCAGAATACAAATTTCCATTTACGCACTAAAACAGTGACATATTTGATTGACAGTTTTCTCTGTTACGACATCCCCTTAATACCTAACCTAATGGAATTAGTAGGAGGTGCGTGTAATCGTCGAGTCGAACTGTGCACGCACCTTCTAGAGGAAACCGACGTCTGCTAGTTCCTAATAAGCTCAATCGAGATATGGCTATTAATACAAAATAGTTTTCTATATACATTTTGTGACGATCACGCAGGGTATTAGGGCATGGCGACAAGGACGAAATAAACGATTGATAAAAATAGTAATAATTTATTATAATAATAGATAAAGGGTTTTGGACGCCAGCCGCGTATAATTTTGGCGAAATTATAAAACGAGATGGGAAGCATACTTACAAAAGAAGGAATAAATGCACTGCACTTATAACGAAGGCGTGCATCCACCTTGTCAGTATAGAGGAGCATATCCTGGGTTGACGCTTGAAATGTTGCTTTCCTGACACACACACATACAAGGTAGTCCGCCACGGGAATGAAGGACGATAGCAATCGTATTGCCAACGCGACGCCAACGTTGCCGCGATGGCGTACTGAAGAGCTCTCACGAACTTCGACAGGCTCGTTCACTGCTTCGCTGGACGGGCCCGCCGTGCGCGCGCAACTTGCGTCGAACGATCCGCCGACCGCCGTCGTCCAGCGCGCGTCGTAATGAGAGTCTTCGCGGTCATGCGGATATAGCCTCATTTATTGTACAAGGTATTAAATTTATTTTATAACAATGTTTTGTAGCTGAATAGAAAACTATTTGTTTTAAAAAAATGAACATCTTTTTCTCGGCAGGCTTCAGCGGTTATTAAAAACTACTCCCGAAGAACCTGCGAGTGATAGAGAACACACTCGGCGCGTAGTTCAGATTGTCTCGCCTCGCAGATATCCATCGAGAACTAAAAAGCAAACACATAATATATTATAACAAATTTTATATTTTTTTATAGCAGTGTTTGTGTAGGTAAACCGAAAATTATTTTTAGTCATATATACACAAAAAATACTTTTTCTCGGGTGGCTGCTTTTTAGTTCTTGATCGATATCTACGAGGCGAGACAATCTGAACGACGCGCCGAGAGCGACTCGCCTCGTAGATATCCGCCGTTATGTTATAATCAAACACATAATATATTGTAACAAATTTTACATTTTTTTTATAGCAGTGTCTGTGTAGGTAAACCGAAAATCATTTTTAGTAATATATACACAAAAAATACTTTTTCTCGGATAGCTGCTTTTTAGTTCTCGATGGATATCTACGAGGCGAGACAATCTGGACGACGCGCCGAGAGTGTCTCGACTCGTAGATATCCGCCGTTATATTATAAGGAAACACTCAATATATTGTAACAAATTTTATATTTTTTTGTAGCAGTGTTTGTGTAGGTAAACCGAAAATTATTTTTAGTCATATATACACAAAAAATACTTTTTCTCGGATGGCTGCTTTTTAGTTCTCGATGGATATCTACGAGGCGAGACAATCTGGACGACGCGCCGAGAGTGTCTCGCCTCGTAGATATCCACCGATATGTTATAAGCAAACACATAATATATTGTAACTAATTTTACATTTTTTTTTATAGCAGTGTTTGTGTAGGTAAACCGAATATTATTTTTAGCAATATATACACAAAAAATACTTTTTCTCGGATGGCTGCTTTTTAGTTCTCGATGGATATCTACGAGGCGAGACAATCTGGACGACGCGCCGAGAGTGTCTCGCCTCGTAGATATCCACCGTTATGTTATATGGAAACACATAATATATTGTAACAAATTTTACATTTTTTTCATAGCAGTGTTTGTGTAGGTAAACCGAAAATTATTTTTAGTCATATATATACAAAAAATACTTTTTCTCGGAACGCTGCGGCGACTGATTATTGTCGCATAGAACCTTCGTGCGAGACACTCTCGGCGTATTGTTTAGATTGTCTCGCCTCGTATATGCATCGCGAACGAAAAGCAAACACTAATTATTCTTACAAATTTTATGTTTTATTATAGCAGCGTTGGCAAGGTAAACCGAAAATTATTGTTTGTAATATATACACAAAAAATTGCTTTGTCACTCGGGTAGCTGCTTTGTAGTTCTCATGGATATCTACGAGGCGAGACAATCTGAACGACGCGCCGAGAGTGTCACGCCTCGTAGATATCCGCCGTTATGCTTATAGGCAATCACACATAATATTGTAACAAATTTTATATTTTTTGTAGCAGTGTTTGTGTAGGTAAACCGAAAATTATTTTTAGTATATATACACAAAAAAACTTTTTCTCGGATGGCTGCTTTTTAGTTCTCGATGGATATCTACGAGGCGAGACAATCTGAACGACGCGCCGAGAGTGTCTCGCCTCGTAGATATCCGCCGTTATGTTATAAGCAAACACATAATATATTGTAACAAATTATACATTTTTTTTATAGCAGTGTTGTGTAGGTAAACCGAAAATTATTTTTAGTCATATATACACAAAAAATACTTTTTCTCGGAACGCTGCGGCGACTGATTATTGTCGCATAGAACCTTCGTGGCGAGACACTCTCGGCGTATGTTTAGATTGTCTCGCCTCGTACATATGCATCGCGAACGAAAAGCAAACACATAATTTATTCTTACAAATTTATATTTTTATTATCGCAGCGTTGGCAAGGTAAACCGAAAATATTGTTTGTAATATATACACAAAAAAATACTTTTCTCGGATAGGCTGCTTTTAGTTCTCGATGGATATCTACGAGGCGAGACAATCTGGACGACGCGCCGAGAGTGTCTCGCCTCGTAGATATCCGCCGTTATGCTATAAGCAAACACATAATATATTGTAACAAAGTTTTACATTTTTTATAGCAGTGTTTGTGAGGTAAACCGAAAATTATTTTTAGTAATATATACACTAAAAAATACTTTTTCTCTCGGATGGCTGCTTTTTAGTTTCTCGATGGATATCTACGAGGCGAGACAAATCTGGACGACGCGCCGAGAGTGTCTCGCCTCGTAGATATCCACCGTATGTTATAAGCAAACACATAATATAGTGTAACTAAATTTTATATTTTTTTATAGCAGTGTTTGGTGTAGGTAAACCGAAATTATTTTTAGTAATATATACACAAAAAATACTTTTTCTCGGATGCGCTGCTTTTTAGTTCTCGATGGATATCTACGAGGCGAGACAATCTGGACGACGCGCCGAGAGTGTCTTGCCTCGTAGATATCCGCCGTTATGTTATATGGAAACACATAATATATTGTAACAAATTTTACATTTTTTTTATAGCAGTGTTTTGTAGGTAAACCGAAAATTTTTTAGTCATATATACACAAAAAATATTTTTCTCGGGTGGCTGCTTTTTAGTTCTTGATCGATATCTACGAGGCGAGACAATCTGACGACGCGCCGAGAGCGACTCGCCTCGTAGATATTCGCCGTTATGTTATAAGCAACACATAATATATTGTAACAAATTTTACATTTTTTTTATAGCAGTGTCTGTGTAGGTAAACCGAAAATCATTTTTAGTAATATATACACAAAAAATACTTTTTCTCGGATAGCTGCTTTTTAGTTCTCGATGGATATCTACGAGGCGAGACAATCTGGACGATGCGCCGAGAGTGTCTCGACTCGTAGATATCCGCCGTTATGCTATAAGCAAAACATAATATATTGTAACAAATTTTACATTTTTTTTATAGCAGTGTTTGTGTAGGTAAACCGAAAATTATTTTTAGTATATATACACAAAAAAACTTTTTCTCGGATGGCTGCTTTTTAGTTCTCGATGGATATCTACGAGGCGAGACAATCTGGAC
Organism: Theocolax elegans; assembly: GCA_026168455.1. Taxonomy (NCBI): domain Eukaryota; kingdom Metazoa; phylum Arthropoda; class Insecta; order Hymenoptera; family Cerocephalidae; genus Theocolax; species Theocolax elegans. The sequence continues at coordinate 14,111,788 of CM047427.1, read as the reverse complement.
GACGCGCCGAGAGTGTCACGCCTCGTAGATATCCGCCGTTATGTATAAGCAAACACATAATATATTGTAACAAATTATACATTTTTTTTATAGCAGTGTTTGTGTAGGTAAACCGAAAATTATTTTTAGTAATATATACACAAAAAATACTTTTTCTCGGATGGCTGCTTTTTAGTTCTCGATGGATATCTACGAGGCGAGACAATCTGGACGACGCGCCGAGAGTGTCTCGCCTCGTAGATATCCACCGTTATGTTATATGGAAACACATAATATATTGTAACAAATTTTACATTTTTTTCATAGCAGTGTTTGTGTAGGTAAACCGAAAATATTTTTAGTCATATATATACAAAAAATACTTTTTCTCGGAACGCTGCGGCGACTGATTATTGTCGCATAGAACCTTCGTGGCGAGACACTCTCGGCGTATTGTTTAGATTGTCTCGCTCGTAGATATGCATCGCGAACGAAAAGCAAACACATAATTTATTCTTACAAATTTATATTTTTATTATCGCAGCGTTGGCAAGGTAAACCGAAAATTATTGTTTGTAATATATACACAAAAAATACTTTTTCTCGGGTAGCTGCTTTTTAGTTCTCGATGGATATCTACGAGGCGAGACAATCTGAATGACGCGCCGAGAGTGTCTTGCCTCGTAGATATCCGCCGTTATGTTATAAGCAACACATAATATATTGTAACAAATTTATATTTTTTGTAGCAGTGTTTGTGTAGGTAAACCGAAAATTTTTTAGTCATATATACACAAAAAATACTTTTTCTCGGATGGCTGCTTTTTAGTTCTCGATGGATATCTACGAGGCGAGACAATCTGAACGACGCGCCGAGAGTGTCTCGCCTCGTAGATATCCGCCGTATGCTATAAGCAAACACATAATATATTGTAACAAATTATACATTTTTTTTATAGCAGTGTTTGTGTAGGTAAACCGAAAATTATTTTTAGTCATATATACACAAAAAATACTTTTTCTCGGAACGCTGCGGCGACTGATTATTGTCGCATAGAACCTTCGTGGCGAGACATCTCGGCGTATGTTTAGATTGTCTCGCCTCGTAGATATGCATCGCGAACGAAAAGCAAACACATAATTTATTCTTACAAATTTTATATTTTTATTATCGCAGCGTTGGCAAGGTAAACCGAAAATATTGTTTGTAATATATACACAAAAAATGCTTTGTCTCGGGTAGCTGCTTTGTAGTTCTCGATGGATATCTACGAGGCGAGACAATCTGGACGACGCGCCGAGAGTGTCACGCCTCGTAGATATCCGCCGTTATGCTATAAGCAAACACATAATATTGTAACAAATTTTACATTTTTTTTATAGCAGTGTTCTGTAGGTAAACCCGAAAATTTCTTTTTAGTCATATATACACAAAAATTACTTTTCCCTCGGGTGGCTGCTTTTAGTTCTTGATCGATATCTACGAGGCGAGACAATCTGAACGACGCGCCGAGAGCGACTCGCCTCGTAGATATCCGCCGTTTTATTGCTATAAGCAAACACATAATATATTGTAACAAATTTTATATTTTTTTTATAGCAGTGTTGTGTAGGTAACCGAATATTATTTTTAGTAATATATACACAAAAACTACTTTTTCTCGGATGGCTGCTTTAGTTCTCGATGGATATCTACGAGGCGAGACAATCTGGACGACGCGCCGAGAGTGTCTTGCCTCGTAGATATCCGCCGTATGTTATATGGAAACACATAATATATGTAACAAATTTTACATTTTTTTTATAGCAGTGTTTCTGTAGGTAAACCGAAAATTATTTTTAGTCATATATACACAAAAAATACTTTTTCTCGGGTGGCTGCTTTTAGTTCTTGATCGATATCTACGAGGCGAGACAATCTGAACGACGCGCCGAGAGCGACTCGCCTCGTAGATATTCGCCGTTATGTTATAAGCAAACACATAATATATTGTAACAAATTTTACATTTTTTTTATAGCAGTGTCTGTGTAGGTAACCCGAAAATCATTTTTAGTAATATATACACAAAAATACTTTTTCTCGGATAGCTGCTTTTTAGTTCTCGATGGATATCTACGAGGCGAGACAATCTGGACGACGCGCCGAGAGTGTCTCGACTCGTAGATATCCGCCGTTATGCTATAAGCAAACACATAATATATTGTAACAAATTTTACATTTTTTTATAGCAGTGTTTGTGTAGGTAAACCGAAAATTATTTTTAGTAATATATACACTAAAAATACTTTTTCTCGGATGGCTGCTTTTTAGTTCTCGATGGATATCTACGAGGCGAGACAATCTGGACGACGCGCCGAGAGTGTCTCGCCTCGTAGATATCCACCGATATGTTATAAGCAAACACATAATATATTGTAACTAATTTTACATTTTTTTTTATAGCAGTGTTTGTGTAGGTCAACCGAAAATTATTTTTAGTAATATATACACAAAAAATACTTTTTCTCGGATGGCTGCTTTTTAGTTCTCGATGGATATCTACGAGGCGAGACAATCTGGACGACGCGCCGAGAGTGTCACGCCTCGTAGATATCCGCCGTTATGCTATAAGCAAACACATAATATATTGTAACAAATTTTACATTTTTTTATAGCAGTGTTTGTGTAGGTAAACCGAAAATTATTTTTAGTAAATATATACACAAAAATACTTTTTCTCGGATGGCTGCTTTTTAGTTCTCGATGGATATCTACGAGGCGAGACAATCTGGACGACGCGCCGAGAGTGTCTCGCCTCGTAGATATCCACCGATATGTATAAGCAAACACATAATATATTGTAACTAATTTTACATTTTTTTTATAGCAGTGTTTGTGTAGGTAAACCGAAATATTTTTAGTCATATATACACAAAAAATACTTTTCTCGGATGGCTGCTTTTTTAGTTCTCGATGGATATCTACGAGGCGAGACAATCTGATGACGCGCCGAGAGTGTCTGCCTCGTAGATATCCGCCGTTATGTTATAAGCAATCACATAATATATTGTAACAAATTTTATATTTTTTTGTAGCATGTTTGTGTAGGTAAACCGAAAATTATTTTTAGTCATATATACACAAAAAATACTTTTTCTCGGAACGCTGCGGCGACTGATTATTGTCGCATAGAACCTTCGTGGCGAGACACTCTCGGCGCATTGTTTAGATTGTCTCGCCTCGTAGATATGCATCGCGAACGAAAAGCAAACACATAATTATTCTTACAAATTTTATATTTTATTATAGCAGCGTTGGCAAGGTAAACCGAAAATTATTGTTTGTAATATACACAAAAAATACTTTTTCTCGGGTAGCTGCTTGTAGTTCTCGATGGATATCTACGAGGCGAGACAATCTGAATGACGCGCCGAGAGTGTCTGCCTCGTAGATATCCGCCGTTATGTTATAAGCAATCACATAATATATTGTAACTAATTTTACATTTTTTTTTATAGCAGTGTTTGTGTAGGTAAACCGAATATTGATTTTTAGCAATATATACACAAAAAATACTTTTTCTCGGATGGCTGCTTTTTAGTTCTCGATGGATATCTACGAGGCGAGACAATCTGGACGACGCGCCGAGAGTGTCTCGCCTCGTAGATATCCACCGTTATGTTATATGGAAACACATAATATATTGTAACAAATTTTACATTTTTTTCATAGCAGTGTTTGTGTAGGTAAACCGAAAATTATTTTTAGTCATATATACACAAAAAATACTTTTTCTCGGAACGCTGCGGCGACTGATTATTGTCGCATAGAACCTTCGTGGCGAGACACTCTCGGCGTATTGTTTAGATTGTCTCGCCTCGTAGATATGCATCGCGAACGAAAAGCAAACACATAATTTATTCTTACAAATTTTATGTTTTATTATAGCAGCGTTGGCAAGGTAAACCGAAAATTATTGTTTGTAATATATACACAAAAAATGCTTTGTCTCGGGTAGCTGCTTTGTAGTTCTCAATGGATATCTACGAGGCGAGACAATCTGAATGACGCGCCGAGAGTGTCTCGCCTCGTAGATATCCGCCGTTATGTTATAAGCAATCACATAATATATTGTAACAAATTTTATATTTTTTTGTAGCATGTTTGTGTAGGTAAACCGAAAATTATTTTTAGTAATATATACACAAAAAATACTTTTTCTCGGATGGCTGATTTTTAGTTCTCGATGGATATCTACGAGGCGAGACAATCTGAATGACGCGCCGAGAGTGTCTTGCCTCGTAGATATTCGCCGTTATGTTATAAGCAAACACATAATATATTGTAACAAATTTTATATTTTTTTATAGCAGTGTTTGTGTAGGTAAACCGAAAATTATTTTTAGTCTGTGACAATGTGCTTTGCACATGTCAAGAGCGAGCGACTGAACCCCTGACAAACACCTACCTACCCGGATAAGCTAAACGAGTCCCTAGCTATACTACCTACCCATATACTATTTCCTAATTACCTACCCGCACATTAACTACGTCCTACCTACCCTCACAGCCTAATAACCCCACCCCAAGCGCAACACACACACATGCAGCCGAAGCACTAGGTGATCCTGGCGAGGAAGTCCTGAGCGAGCATAGAAATCAGGAGGGCTCCTTCGGGTCTAACTCAACAGCATAGATGGATCAAGGGAGGCTGTCGAGGAATGAGCCTAGAGGACACTCCTCAGCTCTACAGTGCAGCAGTCAGGGCGATGAGATGATACCCAGGCAGGAAGCCGAAGAACCTCCAACGCCAAGCAAGATACAGCTGTAAAAGAGATGTTATAAGAACAAAAACACAGCAATAGGGTAAGGAGCAAGGAAGAGGATAAATTGCCATAGCCAAGAAGACACAAGACAAGGGAAGATATGTACAGCTGTATATAATTACTTCAGCTGTACAAGGAACAGTATAGGACAAAGAGGTTAGGTTGCTGTACACAAACAACGTGTACAGCAGACCTTGCAAAATACTAAACACCTGAACACGCACACTAGCGTGACCCCAACACTGAAGGAATTACCTGGAGTAGTTGAAGACCTGGGACCGGTCGTTCTGGTACGTCGTCGTCGTGGAGAGATGATCGAGGCGGCGTCGGGCAGCAATGCAGCGGCGGGTGAGCTTCGTACCTGAAACTCACGCCGTACCAATTAGTTGAGATAAGCAAGACGGAACGACGTAATAATTACCCAGGAGGAAGTCCTACAGCATCGCCGAGAGGTACACTGCACCAGGTCAACAAACACCATACAGCCGATTCGTACCGATACAGCCTGAACACTGCGGCACTCGACACGCTCGCACGACGCGAGATCGAGGTGCCGCGCACGGGTACGTACTGCGCAGGCGCGCGGTACGAACACGGGACTCTCGAGCACGCCGAGAGTCAGAGCTCTACGGTCCGCCGTCCTAAACGGATAATACCGACAAGGTTAATAAGTAGCTAGCGAGAGAGATAGAGAGAGTGACATCGCCATTGAGGGACGAGTGCCGATTCCTCCAATAAAGGTTGGTGAATTATTCACTCTAGCTGCGTACGGTACCGCCGAGTACCCGTACTAGTGTGTGCGAGATCCTGGTCCCCTCCTTCCCCTTCCCCTCCTTACAGCATAACCCGGTGCGGCGAGAGTACTGCTCTGTATATAGTGTCCGGTTAAGATAACCCGCGTGTTATCGTTATTCGTCGCGTGTTAACGCGGCTGGCGCCCACCTTTTCACTTAATTGTTTATTAGAATAAATATTTGTTTTATTTATAATACATAGTTGACTCTAATTGACCTGCACCCTGATCCCCAGTGCAGCGTCACATTGGCGCCCAACGTGGCTTGATTTAAGGGATCTATTTAATTAAATAATAAAAGTGGCGTAAAGCATTATTGGTTTTATTGTTTCCCTAGCAGTTAATCGAGCGTATAAAATTACTGTAAGCGTCGAAGCGCGACGCAAATAAGCGGCCATATTGCCTTTCCTCTCCTTCAAGTAAGCTCGCACACACACCGGAAGAACCGGTCGGCCATTTTGACGGCCATTTTGATAATTATTAATTGAGCACGTGCACGAAAAATATAAATTTGTTTTTTCTTTTGAATATATTATTTGCACTGTTTTAAACATTTGGTTATGTATAGTTGTTTTATTGGGTACGCTGGTTTATAAAAATATAGATAATTCATTTTCCCTCTCCTCTTAACCCATACAGCAATATTAACCCATACAGCTATATTAACCGAGTATTCAATTTTTTTTTGTAAGTGCTTCAATAAGAAAATAATATTTTATTAATTTTCTTTTAAATTTGCATTTGATAGTATAATAATAATTTAAGCTGCTTTGAGCATTATTAATATATTTTCTTAAGCATATTAATTTTCATTGGCTATATATATAACATATTAATGATATTTAATTTGTGCTTGCTATTATCACGTTTGATTAAATTGGTTTTTCTGCTTGTTTATATACAATTACTGCCTAGTGAATTAAATCACACATTTTGCTAGTTATTTATTGTTAGCTGAATAAATAATAATAATAATTAAAATTTGCTTAACCTGCTATACCCATTGCAACAAAAATTTAATTTCTCCCTCATAGCTTCCCATAATAATAGTTATAAAAATAATACTGCATAATTTTTGTTTATTATTATTTGCTGCCTGCCTAACCCAGTGTATAATTTATTTTTATAAGCACAATTTGCACGTTTCCCTTGCACATTTATCCGATAATTATTGATTGTAATAATAATAACAATATATATTTGAGGAATATTGTGGTGTATACAAAAGCTGTATATATTAATTTCCCTGAATAATAAGCTGTATAAGATACAAAATAATAATTAAACCCATATATATATACATATTTCCCGCTGTATTTATTTGCTATACTGCTCAGCCGATAATAAAGCAAGCTTGTTTATTTTTTTTTGCTGTTGTGGATTGCTTAGTGGAAGTGAATTTAATTTAATTAGCTTAGCGTGAAAATTTATTTTTTTTCTTTCTTTCATTGGTATTTTATTTTTTTTTTGGATTTTTGCTTGGCATGTTTAATTTAAGTTAAGTATAATTAAACAAGAGCTAAGATATTTCACGGCAATCGAGCTAATAAGAGCTATCAATAATAATATTTATATAATTATTAAGATAAATTAAGCAGCAATAAATTAATTCAAAATGTCTCACAACGGTGATGACCTGGATTTGATTTTGGGAGAAGATTTATCGGTATTACAACCAGCAGTAGGTGCCGGTGTAATAAGACGCAGCATTAACAATACCAGTGATGGTAGAATCACGGTATATGCAAGCAAAGTCGGAATAAATATAGATTCGGACTGTAAAATTATTAGAGATAGGTTAGCTAGGTACGAAATTAGACGTAATTTCGGACCATCGTCTGCTGACTGGAATGCAGCAGTAGACGAGGCTAACCCGATTATTGATACAGATTTATCCCTTACGCAATCGGAAAGAGGAAATATCCCCACTATCGCTATAGATACAGCCCCAGAAAGAAGCAGTAAAGCAAGACGGATGCTGTACATTCAATTGCCAACCGGACAATCGAGAGGACAGTATCGAGATCCAATTTCCATAAGTAATGAGAATTTATTATCATTACCAGATATGGAAAATGGAACGGAAATGCAATCGGCTGTAAGGGAGAACAGCAACGCGAGAGAAAATATGCAGCGGTTAAATATTGAAAATTTAAGGAGAAGCAGCGCAGAAATTCGTCCTCAGGCACAATCTACAGCATATAGATTGAGTCTACCGTCACCAGTATGCGATAATTCGATGATGGAATTAACGCATACAGTCCCAAGCTTAACAACGACGCAGTTGAGCATAAATTCGACTTCCTATTACCCCATCCACACATTAGCCCCTTCATCTCCCACAAACCCAGACCTCATAGATAATCCATTTACCCAATATACAGCTCCAGTTACCACATACAGTACCAACATTTATACAGATACCCGACCTAGATCAACCCAAACTATCCAACCCTCAGCTTTTCGTCCAGTAAGCACAAGCCCCTTTTCCCCTATAGCACTCGTACCTAGAACAGTAAGCCGAGCAAATACGCCACAGCACAGCAATATAGAACCCGAATTAGCGACCCAGGAGTCAAGAGTCAATCAGGCACGCGGAAACAAACATAACCCCACAAGCAGCACACAGCTGAGCAATGTACATAGGAATGTACAAAGTGTCCATTGGAAAGACGATGGAGTTACAGAACCCAACGTCCCAAAAGAAAAGACACAATATAATGAGAAAGAGCTCGAAAATAGATACGATGAACAATTTAGAAGATTGGAGCAGCAAATAGAGCAAATGCAGCAATTATACAGCAAATTGATCGAAATACACAGCTCTCAGCAAAATAGACAGCAAAGCAGATCGCCAGTGCACCAGGAAAGCAACGAAACGTATTCTATCCCAAATAACCCTCACATACAGCCACAGCAAAGTACGTTTAACCCAGCATTCAGATACAGCCGTTCGTACGAAACCTGCTTAGAAGATGCTACCTTTATACGGGAGAAAAGGACAGCACAGATATTCTCGCGTCACCACATCCAATTCAAAGGAGCTAAAAAGAATGACCCGGAGGCATTCTTATCGAATCTTGAGGAATGTAGAGAAAGTTATGGTCTCTCAACTCAGGATATATTTAAAGCGTTGCCATCAGTGTTAGATGATGACGCGTGGGAGTGGTTTAGACGTGAGAAAAGTAGCTGGAAAGATTATCTAGATTTTGTAGATGCGCTGAGACTACAATATGGGACTGAGGAAACGCAGAGCCAGCTGAAACAAGCTATTGAAAATCGGACACAGGGACCGAATGAGGATATCTCCACATACCTCACCAAGCTACGAGGTATGTTGGATCAAATCAAGCCGCAAATGCCTCAAACCGAGCAGCTGGATAGAGCATACAGCAACCTGCACCCTAGTTATAGAACTAGAATCGAAAGACATCATTTCGATAGTTTTACACAGCTGCAGAGACTAGGTAAAAAGGAGGAAGCAAGACGTTTAATGGACGAAACGTACAGACCTCCACCAGTAATCCAAAATTACGGCTTAGCGAAATATGCATACATCGACCCTATGCAAACAAAAAGCCGTAAATTAGCAGCAGTCTCCTCAGGTCAAACAGAAGATATTGTAGTACCCCCAAAGTCCATAGCACCCATAGCCACCCACCCACAAAAGAAAATACAGCACCAATACCCTTTAAAGCAGAACAGCCCCCAAGCAGCAAGAAAATATACAGCACCTCCCAAGCAAGAGTCGAAGCAGCAGTACAGCGAAGCTGTAAAGAATAATAAAAATAGCAGCTATTGGCAACGAGCGCAGGAAACTAAACAAAGGGCTGAATCACCAAAAAAGCAGGAATTCAAGCCAAATAAATTCAGCACGCCAAATAACGAAGAACAAAGACCTATAAATCCAAGGAAATTTAAAGAGCCTTGTTTTAGATGCGGAAAACTTGGGCATTGGATAGCAGAATGTCCAGAACCTGCAACCTGTCGTAATTGCGGTGCTCAAGGCACAAATTACGCTAACTGCAGCTGTAATAAGAACAGAAGCCAGGGAAACTACAGCCAGAGGAAATAGAGACCCGTATTTCCTCACCCAAAAACCCAAAAGGGTCAATACCCTCCCACGTAGCAGCAAATAATTCCCTAATACAGCAGATACCCGGCATCGACCCACGCCATTTCTTTAACATAGAATTAAACGGACAGAAACTTACAGCTTTACTGGACGATGGGTCGGTACACTCATTCATTGGGCGAGGAATGAGTAGAATGTTACAGCATAAATTGAGACAATCCAGCAATTCAGCCGTTAAAGTAGCAGATGGTACAGCAGTACCAATACAAGGTATAATAGATGTAACCATGGAAATAGATGGTGAGACTATTATAATGCCGTTTCAGGTAGCAGACGGCTTGCATTACGACTGCATATTAGGTATCGACTTTAAACGTAAAGCGAACATGAATATATGCTATGAAAACGATACGTGGTGGACTGATAAAGGTATCATTCATCATTTTTATCCATACGGCAAAGATCCGAGTTGCTTACCTGCCTTAGCAAGCATAGGAGGATTGAAACGAGCTACAGCAGAACAAGAAAGGAGATTACAGCAGCTATTAAATGAGATGATTCCCCCAACACCAAAAACGCTAGGTGTAACTAACCTAGATTCCCACAAAATTGATGTGCAGGGTGCCGAACCTATTCGTCAACGAAACCGTCGTTATTCGCCAAGGATGCTGCAGGCTGGATACGAGGAAATTGACAGAATGCTAAAAGAAGGCATAATAGAACCTTCAGAAAGCCCGTGGTGCAGCTGCCCAATTATAGTCCCGAAAGCAAACGGAAAATACCGCTTTTGCATAGATTTTCGGCAGGTTAATGCTGTAACCAAGAAAATAGCATACCCTATGCGAAATATGGACGACATTCTCGATTAGCTGAGAGAGAGTCGTTACATTAGTAAGCTTGATTTGTCACAAGCTTACCACCAAGTTCCTCTAGCACCAGAAAGCCGCGAAATTACAGCCTTTTCACTTCCCGGTAAAGGATTATTTCAGTTTACCCGAGTCCCCTACGGCCTATCGAATGCACCTGCGATTTTCCAGAAAATGATGGACAAGCTTATAAAGCCAGAATGGGAACCAAACGTATTCGCATATCTGGACGATATTATAATTACAGCCAAAACCTTTGAGGAACACCTAAAATGGTTAAGAATAGTGCTAACCGCCCTCAAAAAGGTAAACTTACAAATAAACAGAGACAAGTCCGAATTCTGCTGCGCAGAAGTAACTTATCTAGGATACATTGTTAATGAGGATGGCCTCAAAACAAATGTAGATAAGATACGACCGATACTAGAGTATCCAGCCCCAACCAATTTAAAGCAACTCAGACGCTTTACTGGCTTAATTGGTTGGTATTCAAGGTTTATTGGGAAATTAGCTGAATACAGAGCACCGTTAAACTATTTAACGCGAAAGGATGTCAGATGGCAATGGCATCAGGAACAGCAGGATGCATTCGAGAAAATGAAGCTAGCCCTTACCCAAGCCCCTGTTTTAGCCCGACCCGATTTTTCCCTCCCCTTTACCCTCCAAACCGATGCTAGCGACTACGCTATAGCCGGTGTGCTTACCCAGGAAATAGATGGTGAAGAACACCCTATATATTACGTTAGCCGTACACTGAGTAAAGCGGAACGTAATTATACGGTGACAGAGAAGGAGTGTTTGGCAGTATTGTGGTCGATTGAAAGACTAAAAGGTTACCTTCAAGGTGAAGAATTTACCGTGGTAACAGACCACCACAGCCTTCTCTGGCTTCACAACATCAAGGATCCGACAGGCAGATTGGCTCGATGGAACACAATCCTGCAAAATTATAAATTTAAATTTGTGCACAGGAAAGGAGCATACCATAAGGTACCTGACGCACTTTCAAGAGCATATGAAGATACAGCATTAGCAGCTACAGCCACAATTAATACAAGCGATCCTTGGTACCAAATGAAGATCCAAGCAGTAATAAAATCTCCCCAAAAATACCCTGATTTATGTATAAAAGACAACCTTTTATACGCACACCGTCCCAATCCCCTTGTAGACCCATTAGTCCCCGACTTAGATGCTTGGAAATTAATACTGCCAGCAGCTGATAGAGAGAAAGCTCTCTATGAAGCGCACTACACCCCGCGAGCCGGTCATTTGGGAAATGACAAAACCTATGCAAGGTTAGCCACCTACTACTACTGGCCAGGGATATACTATGATACCTGCAATTATGTGAGAGCTTGTCAAGAGTGTCAAGCTCATAAGAGCAATCAGCAGGCTCCAGCAGGAATAATGGAAGGTAGGAACATAGATGGACCTTGGACAGTAGTAGCAGTCGATATAATGGGACCGAAACCTCCATCAAAGCAAGGTTTCAGGTACATAATAGTCTTTGAGGACTTATTTACCCGTTATGTCGAAATGAAAGCATTGAGACGAGCCGACGCAAAAAGCGTACTCCAAGCGTTCGATGAGTTAGTCATTAACCGATGGGGTTATCCCAAATACGGAATTATACAGTCATTAATTCCGCCCTATTTCGCACAAGCTAACCCTGTAGAAAGGGTAAATAGGAACCTAAAACCGATGATAAACAGCTTCATTGAGGAAGATCATCGGCAGTGGGATCGACATTTAGGGGAGTTTTGCTTCGCTCTCAATACAGTCGTCCACTCTACAACTAAATACAGCCCAGCATTTTTAAATTTCGGCAGAAACCCTATCCCAACAGCCCTTATACGAAAGCACCTAGAGTCCTCAGACCCCCCTCCAGCACCAAATACAGCAGCATGGATCGAAAGATTACATAGACTTCCAGCAATATATGATCTTGTTAGAAGACATATAGACACAGCAGTGGCTAGACAAGCTAGACACTACAATAAAGGACGCAGATTAGTACAATACCATGTTGGCGATCGAGTATGTCGACGCAATAGGGTATTGTCCTCAAAAGATAATCATTTTACAGCAAAAATGGCACCAATAAACATAGGCCCCGCAAGAGTAGTAGAAGTAGTTTCGGCAAACTATTATATCGTTGAAGACGAAGATACTAAGCGGAGGGTCAAAGTCTATGTAAATGATCTTAAGCGTTATATTCCTCCTAGAAACGTTATCCCACCTAAAATGCATTCTCCCCCTTCGCAGCGTCCAATAGCACAAAATATACAGCAAAATCACCCAAGTAGCAATAACCCACCTAGAAAGCGAGGTAGGCCCCGGAAGATTAATTAAGGCAAAAAGAATAAATTTGAGTAGGTAAATTTTGGTAAATAAAAATAATCAAACCTGATAATAGCAACGGGTAAGTTTAAGCAAGATTAGGAAATAAGAATAAGTATTCCCCCGTAGAATGGAAAGAATGGGAAGAGGCGCGTCAGCGACGCAGAGAGCCCGTGGCCGTGGCCGCTTCACCGTACGGCCCACGGAGCTGAGGAGACCTGGGCAAGACCTGGAGGGGATCCTGGAAAGATTAGACTTAGCTGATGAACCAGCAAACACCCCTCCAGGAGCAGGCCAACGCACAACCTGCCCAGGCACCAGAGGATGCGTCAGGGGAGGACGCCATCTTTGCGCCAACCCTGACTTCCGCCCAGCGGCACCAAGACCGGAGGTAGCCGCCCTCACACCAATAGCCACCACCAGTACAGACGTCACACCATACAGCCCCCCTACAGCCACCCCCACACCGCCATCCCAACCACCTTCCCTTTATATCCCAGCGTTCCTTCCCCAACCAATTATTTCCCGCCCAGTCCTTGACCCGTCCACGGGCATGTGCACTTATATACATGTGCCCGTGAACATGCCCCCTCCCTGCCCCGTGCCCAACCTACCCACACCCAGTACAGCTCCCTTGTCCCTACCCGCTCCCCCATCCCCCACCTCCCCAAAACCCGCTGCCCTGATGTCCCTCAAAATCCCGAATCCTACAAACGCCCAAACCGAGCCACCAACATCCCCAACCCCACCACCCTTAATGTCCCAACCCATACAGCCTCCCACAACCCTTCCCCCTCCCATTGACCCCTCCTGCAGATCTACGCCGTCTGCTGCAGTAGGGGCAGCATCAGCAACAAGCGGAGTTATTCCCGCAGAGGCACGTATGTCCCGGCCCGACCCGAGCGAATGCCGCCCGGGATGTTGGAATTGCGGGGGGCTGGGACATAGCTGGAGGAACTGCCCCTCCCCAAACGCAGTTTTCTGCAGGAACTGCGGGAGGAGGGGAGTTTTCTCCAAGAACTGCCCCCGCTGCGCAGAGGGCTATTGGGAGATGCAGAGGAGAATGGGGGGGAGGAAATAAATCCCCCCTCATACCGCTCCCTATAAAAACATCCTCACACACATTATAAAAAGTAAAATGTTTTGTTTAGTTTTTTTTTTATATGAATAAATTACATATAACGTAATCCATGTAGTATAATTATTGAGACCCCAATCCAAAATGACAAATTTTCCCAAGCAATAAGGGTGGTGATTATAAAGCAGAGCAAATAAACAAATAATTTAGATTATATGTAATGATTAAATGAATCGGTAAAAGAAAGAGTTTAAAACAAGGAACTCACAAGCAGCAGAAGGTAATAATCCACCACACCTTATTAATTTTCTTTTTGTATTTTATATTATTTCATGTTTATGATTTTATTATTTTTCATTAATTCCTAAATTATATATTAAATTATATAACAGAATGAGTATGACTGCCATTTATGTAAGTATGAGGTATGAGAGTATCGCGAGTAGGGATAGAGCTCTCAAAAATGCGAATATTCTATATTAGTATGTATATTTTATGTATTGGGGCCAGTCGTCGTTATATATTAAGTAATTCTAAATTATTTAAAAGCAGCTAAAAAGTTATACACCATACAGCGCGTATACATACACAGATGTGCAGCCAAGCAGCTAGTCAAGGAGACTATACACTTATACCCCGTACAAATAGCGCCGGCTATTTGCATAGTTTTAAGTAAGCAAGCGTAATTACCCCCACCAACTTTAGCTTCATAAGCATAGAAAATTTTAAGCAAAATAGTAATTAGCAGCATTTGTTATATTTTTTTTTTATTAGCTTAGCGTTAATGTATGCATTTTATTGAAATTACGACTTCCGCGTAATTTCGGTTTGGTGGGGGGGAGTTGTGACAATGTGCTTTGCACATGTCAAGAGCGAGCGACTGAACCCCTGACAAACACCTACCTACCCGGATAAGCTAAACGAGTCCCTAGCTATACTACCTACCCATATACTATTTCCTAATTACCTACCCGCACATTAACTACGTCCTACCTACCCTCACAGCCTAATAACCCCACCCCAAGCGCAACACACACACATGCAGCCGAAGCACTAGGTGATCCTGGCGAGGAAGTCCTGAGCGAGCATAGAAATCAGGAGGGCTCCTTCGGGTCTAACTCAACAGCATAGATGGATCAAGGGAGGCTGTCGAGGAATGAGCCTAGAGGACACTCCTCAGCTCTACAGTGCAGCAGTCAGGGCGATGAGATGGTACCCAGGCAGGAAGCCGAAGAACCTCCAACGCCAAGCAAGATACAGCTGTAAAAGAGATGTTTATAAGAACAAAAACACAGCAATAGGGTAAGGAGTAAGGAAGAGGATAAATTGCCATAGCCAAGAAGACACAAGACAAGGGAAGATATGTACAGCTGTATATAATTACTACAGCTGTACAAGGAACAGTATAGGACAAAGAGGTTAGGTTGCTGTACACAAACAACGTGTACAGCAGACCTTGCAAAATACTAAACACCTGAACACGCACACTAGCGTGACCCCAACACTGAAGGAATTACCTGGAGTAGTTGAAGACCTGGGACCGGTCGTTCTGGTACGTCGTCGTCGTGGAGAGATGATCGAGGCGGCGTCGGGCAGCAATGCAGCGGCGGGTGAGCTTCGTACCTGAAACTCACGCCGTACCAATTAGTTGAGATAAGCAAGACGGAACGACGTAATAATTACCCAGGAGGAAGTCCTACAGCATCGCCGAGAGGTACACTGCACCAGGTCAACAAACACCATACAGCCGATTCGTACCGATACAGCCTGAACACTGCGGCACTCGACACGCTCGCACGACGCGAGATCGAGGTGCCGCGCACAGGTACGTACTGCGCAGGCGCGCGGTACGAACACGGGACTCTCGAGCACGCCGAGAGTCAGAGCTCTACGGTCCGCCGTCCTAAACGGATAATACCGACAAGGTTAATAAGTAGCTAGCGAGAGAGATAGAGAGAGTGACATCGCCATTGAGGGACGAGTGCCGATTCCTCCAATAAAGGTTGGTGAATTATTCACTCTAGCTGCGTACGGTACCGCCGAGTACCCGTACTAGTGTGTGCGAGATCCTGGTCCCCTCCTTCCCCTTCCCCTCCTTACAGCATAACCCGGTGCGGCGAGAGTACTGCTCTGTATATAGTGTCCGGTTAAGATAACCCGCGTGTTATCGTTATTCGTCGCGTGTTAACGCGGCTGGCGCCCACCTTTTCACTTAATTGTTTATTAGAATAAATATTTGTTTTATTTATAATACATAGTTGACTCTAATTGACCTGCACCCTGATCCCCAGTGCAGCGTCACAAGTCATATATACACAGTAATACTATTTCTTGGAAGACTTCAGCGATTGATTATTGTCGCGTAGAACCTTCGAGGCGAGACACGCTCGGCGCGTCGTTGAGATTGTCTGGCCTCGCAGGTATCCGTCGAATAGCTATTAAATTATTACTAATTACTGCACAATGTTATGGAGTGGTATCGATTTTTATTTTCTTATTATCATTTTGTCGTTATTGATATTTTGAAATTTTCGGTTACTATATAGCCAACGTTAAACTATCCGAAATGATATAAAAAAACCAACAAAATACGGTATTTCAAATAAAAGTGATAAAGTGGCAGCACATTCTTTTTTAGAACTGACGCATAACGGGGAAACGTTTATTTCCATCCCTAATATGTGATACAAGCTTTCTACCGTCCTAGTATTCATCGTATTTTTCTTTTAATTTTTTGTCGTGCACTTTTTTCTGCTTTTTTAATATTCCAACTTTTACCAATATCGTGAACTTATATATGTGCACCGCATATCTTATTATATATATTATACATAGCCGTATCGGCAGACGGCCCAAATCGGTGCACGCACCTTAGATAGAATCCGTCGCTGTAGACTGAGAGAGGTTATGTTTCAATTCGTATTTTTCAAATTTTAACGATATATAGCCATAAATTCAACTTTTGTACTTGTAATTTACTTTAAATCTATACTAAAAATGTACCTCTATCCCGTTTTGTAGCTGTCATAATGTTAAGGGGATGCCATACCTGAATTAAATCCTACTATGTCGACACCTGTATATTACACGCACTATTTCTGCTATTACTATTATTTAATACAATGACAACCTATAAACGAAGGGGAGGCATATTTGTAATACATATATTAAATAAATTATGAGTACAAAAGTTTAATTTGCGTTAAAATGAGCTTATAATTTGAAAAATACGATCTCAAACATAACCTCTCTTAGTTAACAGGCAACAACGATTTAATTGAATTTTGTAGAAACATGATAGATTTCTAACAAATACAGTGCAGACGCATAATTTCACGATATTGGTAAATGTTGGAACACTAAAAAATCAAAAGTGCACGACGAAGAAATAAATAAAAAAATACGATTGGTACAAAAACGTTGGGCAGCTGGTACTACATATTTACGATGACAATAAATACAGATTGCAATTACAAGCATCAAAAAACGAAGTAGAGGCAATATTTTACATTATCTGAAATTCATTTTTCAGTAAAAACTAGAAGGATAAATAATCGATTAAAAAATTAAACGAAAAATAAAAACGATATACATTCCTTCTAAAAATGTGTAATTTAGCAGACGCAAGAGTAAGAAAAAGTTTAGCTACGCAGTTTGAAAAAGCATCAATAGGTGGCGATGCTAAACGTTTCCGCACAAATAGACGACGGATTCTATAGGAGGTGCGAGCACCGATTCGAGCTGTCTTCCGCACGCACCTTCTACTTTCAAATACATTGTATCATGCCATCACAGTATGTTGGGTGCATTATTTGTTGAATTTCAATTATTTAAATTATTGTCAGCTTAAAATGGCGGTCGAGGCATATTGTTAATAAACATTTTAAGCGCATAACAAGTAGAAAACATGGAATGGAGGAATAATATTTTAATTATTTGAAAAATAAGCAACCAAACATAACCTCTCTCAGTCAAAAGCGACGGATTCTAGGAGGTGCGTGCAGCGATTCGAGCCGTCTGCCGCACGCACCTTCTACTTTCAAATACATTGTAATATGCAGGCGACCTTGGGTGCATTATTTGTTTAATTAAATTTATTTAAATTATTGTCAGCTTGAAAACAGAGTAGAGGCATATTATTAATAAACATTTAAAGTTTATAATGATTACAAAAATTCAATTTATGTTAAAATATTGAAATCATTTGAAAAATACGAACCGAAACGTAACCTCTCTCAGTCAAAAGCGACGGATTCTAGGAGGTGCGTGCAGCGATTCAAGACGTCTGCCGCACGCACCTCCTACTTTCAAATACATTGTAATTTGCAGACGATCTTGGGTGCATTATTTGTTTAATTAAAGTTATTTAAATAATTGTCAGCTTGAAAACAGAGTAAAGGCATATTATTAATAAACATTTAAAGTTTATAACAATTACAAAATTTCAATTGATGTTAAAATATTGAAATCATTTGAAAAATACGAACCGAAACATAACCTCTCTCAGTCAAAAGCGACGGATTCTAGGAGGTGCGTGCAGCGATTCGAGACGTCTGCCGTACGCACCTCCTACTTTCAAATACATTGTAATATGCAGACGATCTTGGGTGCATTATTTGTTTAATTAAAGTTATTTAAATTATTGTCAGCTTGAAATGGCGGTCGAGGCATATTGTTAATAAACATTTTAAGCGCATAACAAGTAGAAAACATGAAATGGAGGAATAATATTTTAATTATTTGAAAAATAAGCAACCAAACATAACCTCTCTCAGTCTAAAGCGATGGATTCTAGGAGGTGCGTGCAGCGATTCGATCCGTCTGCCGCACGCACCTCCTACTTTCAAATACATTGTAATATGCAGACGATCTTGGGTGCATTATTTGTTTAATTAAATTTATTTAAATTATTGTCAGCTTGAAAACAGAGTAGAGGCATATTATTAATAAACATTTAAAGTTTGTAACGATTACAAAATTACAATTTATGTTAAAATATCGAAATCATTTGAAAAATACGAATTGAAACATAACCTCTCTCAGTCAGAAGCGACGGATTCTAGGAGGTGCGTGTAGCGATTCGAGCCGTCTGCCGCACGCACCTCCTACTTTCAAATACATTGTAATATGCAGACTATGAATCTTGGGTATATTATTTAATTATTACAATTATTTAAAATAATGTCTGCTTGAAATGTTGGTCGACGCATATTATTAATAAATATTTTTTTTTATAAGTAGTCAATTTTTTTTATTTAATTAACTCATTTTAGGTGTGAGTGTTTATGAAGTCTCCAAATATGATTCTGCAACCAAAAAAATTAAATTTAAAATGGGGGATGCGATATAGATAAGTTTCTAAGACATTTCTAGTTTCGATGTCAATCCTACTTGAAAATTATGTGTAGCAGTTTCAAAAGTCACTAGTTACAATTTTTCATTCAGAATGCTCATGTTTTTGGGGTCGCTGTATCCGAATCTGAAGTCGGATTGACCTCATGACCTCAGGGTCTAGGTCATTTAAAGGTGAAATTTGCAAAATGTTCATTTCGTTTGAAAATTATGTTTAACAATAACCTGAAAGAATGTTTGAGGGAAAAAATGATTTAACATGCTCTGTCTTGGATCTGAGGTCATGGGGTCAAACCGACACCGGATTCAGATGCAGTGACCCAAAAAACATAAAGTGTATATGCTCTGGTCCGTGGGTTTGCACTTTTATTTTTTTTTTGTGTGTTATAATGTATTTGTGTAGTTTTCAAATGTAAAGAATAAAGAAACTCAGACATCGCCGGTTGATGCGCCCTTTGTAATATTTTTCAAGTAATATTGATATAGAATGGCCAGGTAAAACCTAAATACAGCTGAAAATGAAATAAATTGTGCATTTAATGTTTTTCTAAATTTTGAAAATTTCAACATTTGGTCTTACCGTACCGGACCAGATTGCGCCTGTAGGCGTAAGGGGTCTGGCTCACCAACATCGCAACTTAGTTTGGCTCTAACTCAGGGACCTTAGACCAGATTCCTATAGAAAAATGCGATTTTCATATTTTTCAAAACCCCGGCCCTCTAAAGGTTAATTATTATGAATAGTTAATAAACAAAAGAATTGCAATTTAATTTTATCACATTTTATTATATCTATACATACATTAGATTATAAGTATTAGATTGAAAAAATAATTGAAATTAAATTTTGGAATTATATACGAACATCTGAAACATAAAAATAAATAAATTATTACTGTTGGATAAATTATGTTATGCACTGATAATATAAATAAATTATAGTTTTACCATATTGTCTTTCCTAAATATTTCCTGCTGCAGCAACCGCACCTGTAGATTTTTACGCGCTATTTGCTGCCTAGCTCCGCGTAGTTTAAAATTTAACGTTTTGACTCTCTAAGAAAGTAGTAAGTATTGTTATTGTTTATTAAATTCAATTATTTTATAGTTCAAATAAAATAATTATTAAAGTTGGGAAAATATACGTGAATAAAAAAAATTTCTATTATCGAGTAAATATAATAAGAAAACAAATGATTTTACCTTTTTTAGGGCTTCCCATTTTTCTTCGCTGACGGTAACTTTCTCATTCTGTAACATAATAAAGAATAACAAACAATTTAATAAGTACTAATAATAGCGAAAGAAAAATAATTGAATTTTTGGTAGCTACTGGGTCATTTTCTTCGTATCATTTTATAAATTCAACCATTTCAGAGTTGAATCATAACACTGATTATTTTCGACATTGTATTAAATTATTTTAATATAAATATTTCTCCCAGATATTTTATCAGGAATTTAATAACATTTCAAACAACTAAATGAAAAAAGGGATCATTGAGCTTACATTTATAAATAAAGGAAATGCATTCAACTAGTTAATTATTACGACTTTTGACTTGTAATTAAAAAACTCATACTCACATCATAATTCTGGGCAGAATACTGCTCCTCAGCGTCATCGTAATTATACTGAAATGTAATATGAAAATGTGTATTCAAGTAAACGTAAATATAACATAACTAACGATAAATGTAGATATATGCTCATTAAATAATAGCATGGGGAATCTACTAATTATTAATAGTTGCGCAAGAAAAAGAATTAAATCTTCATTATGGACAAAGTCTTGCTACCTTTTTTTGTACAAAATATATCCCCGATTTTAATCTTAATAAATAAAACATTTTCAGTCATTTATTTAATTTTTTAGGACGATTCAATGCTTTGATACTAAAAAGCTAATATATTTAGTAAAATCATGAAAAATTTCGTCAATTTCTTAGTATCATTTAATAAATTCAACCATTTAAGAGTTTAATCATAACACTGATTATTTTCGACATTGTATTAAATTATTTTAATATGAATATTTCTTCCAGATATCTTATCATGCATTTAATAACATTTCAAAAAACTAAGTTAAAAAAGGGATCATTAAGCTAACATTTATTATAACGGGCGCGTGTTCCGAAACGCACAATAGCCCGTAAACTCGAAAACCGCACAATCACGTGATTGCGCGCAACGTCGCGAAGGGCCGCGAGACACCGAGTCTCGCGCAATCCGTCGGGAACCGTACGAGCGTGAGTACGTGCGACGAGATAAAGAGCGAGAGAGAGAGGAACGAGAGAACGTGTGTGAACGAGTGAGCGAGTGAGAGAGAGTGAGAGTGAGAGGGAGTGGAAGTGAGATAGAGCCGAGGGCACGATCAGCCACCCCGGGGCGAGACACCGCCCGTGGAAAGAGCCCGTCTTCGCCGTCGCCACGCAGCCAGGAGGACACCTCCGAGAAGGCGAGGACGAGTGAGAGAGCGAGAGCGAGTGACCGGGAGAAGAACCCGGCGGCGCACGTTTGCGCAAAGTAAGTTTTTGTTACTTCTCTCGCAGTGCTGAGCTTTCCCGCTATAAGCTCAGCACTCTAACAAGCGCGTAGGATAAGCGGTCGTGGAAACGCTGTCTGGCCTCCTCGTGCGCGAGATTCTCCCGTGGAGCAACGCGAGTTGCCGATCGGCGCGTCCTTCCCGTGTATCGCGAACGCGCCGTGTTATAGCGTGCGACCCCGAGCAGGGTTGTGAGATTTATGATTCGTCAAATCATGAATCCAAAATCAACCTTGGAATTGCAGAATTTGTTGTCTTCAAATCCAAAATCCTTCTGATTGAAGGATTTTCTTTAGTTATAAATACAAAATCCTTTTGATTAAAGGATTTTCTTTAGTTATAAATCCAAAATCCTTTTGATTAAAGGATTTCCTAAATTATAAATCCAAAATCCTTTTGATGTAAGGATTTTCTTTTATTATAAATCCAAAATCCTTTTGATGTAATCTGACTTGTGAATTGGCCCCATTCATAAATCGAAAATCCATATACTTTTTTTGACTTATTGCATCAATTTTTTTACTTATTGTATTGTGCGTTTTTTTACTTGTGGTATCTAGTAGATTGTGCCCTAGTGACCTGGACGTTAAACTCTCGAAAGATTACAGTCACTCAAAATAAAAAAATTGTCTGTATATTAAGAGCAAGACCTATATGATCTTATTACGGCCCGCTGATTCCGAGTCTAAGCTTGATTTGGAGTTCAAACTTAGAAAAAAGTTTTAAGGAGAGGTCACTAATATTTCTACAATTTTGACACCCACTGATCCTTTATGGGGTTTGACTTTATCGGGTTAAGATGAAGGTCATTAAAGGTCAAGTTTATAAATTTTGTAGAAAGTACATTTTGTACTTCAAATTCCGATATTGGTTTAGATTAAGATAATTTCATTTGGCGCTATCACGTCAGAATCAAGAGCATTTGAAGGTCAAATTGAGAAGAAACTTTTAAGCGTAAATGACTAAATAATATTTTTATAGTTTTGACAGCCGCTAAATCCGAATCAAATCCGCGTTTAGATCCCATGTGGAAAAATTTTATAAAGTTTATATAAAATTTTTATAAAATCACTTTATAAAATTTTTATATAAATTTGGTTCTATAAAAATTGTACAAAATTTTTATAAAAACATTGTATATTATGATAAATTGCTTTTTTTATGTATTTATGTGACAAATAAAAAACTATTTTCTGGGAAGATATAATTTAATGAAAATCATTTATTTGTATAATAAAGTAACATGAGAAAACAGCACATGGAAAAGAAAAATTTAATAATTATTCATATATAAAAATTTTGTATATATTTTATTTTAATAAAACACTTTGAAAATAAAGTAAATATATTTATCATTAAGTGCATATAATTGTATTTTCCCAAGTGAAAATAATTTATAAATTTTTTATAAAAATTTTATAAAATACATTTTATATAGTTTTTATAAAAAATTGGTCGTATAAAAATTGTATAAAAAATACACTTTATAAAATTTTTATAAAAAATTTATAAATTATTTTCACAAATGCACTTAATGATAAATATATTTACTTTATTTTCAAAGTGTTTTATTAAAATAAAATATATACAAAAATTTTATATATGGTTAATTATTAAATTTTCTCATGTTACTTTATTCTACAAATAAATCACTTTCATTAAATTATATCTTCCCAGAAAATAGTTTTTTATTTGTCACATAAATACATAAAAAAAGCAATTTATCATAATCTATAATGTTTTTATAAAAATTTTGTAAAATTTTTATAGAACCAAATTTATATAAAAATTTTATAAATTGATTTTATACAAATTTTATATAAACTTTATAAAATTTTTCCACATGGGATCAAAGTTATTTCAAGGACAACTTACAAAATTTGTAAAAAGTAAATTTTTGACTATATATTCTGATTCCATGACCATTGATTTAAATATATTAAAATGTGTTCTTACAGAGATACTTTCTCAAGTTTTGAGGGTTGCTGTATCCGAATATGAAATCAGTTTGACCTAATCGGGTTTAGATTACTAGAATTTTTAAGTTCTTATTCGGACTGTAATATACAAAAACACAGTCCACTGTGTTTTAACTAAAAACCAATAACACAATATTTGAACATTAATGTTTAAAATTATGTAGTACCTTTTAGAAGTATATATGACATTTTTATATCTTTAGTAAAAAATATTAAAAAAAATTTATTGAAAGTAACAAATTTAATAATTTAATGAACAATAATATTCATTATTGCCCTCCAATTTTACTTTATCCCCGGAGGGACTAAAATGCGTTTTTGCTCCCTAAAAAGAGGTCAATAAAGTCAACTTTATTGATTTTCAGAGTGAAAAATAAATTACATATTATAATACGTTTATTTTATAGAATATTATACAAAAATCTATAAAAAATATATATAATTCTATAGGATAAATTACATATTAAATTTTATAATAATTCGTCGTTCCCCGATAAGAAGGTGCTACCTCGGAATCCGGTTATAAAAGGTGCTACCTCGGAATCCGGTTATAAAAGGTGCTACCTCGGAGCCCGGTTGTAAAAGGTGCTACCTCGGAGTCCGGTTATAAAAGGTGCTACCTCGGAGTCCGGTTATAAAAGGTGCTACCTTGGAGTCCGGTTATAAAAGGTGCTAACTCGGAGTCCGGTTATAAAAGGTGATAACTCAGGAACGAAATTTCAGTCTATGATTTTAAGTTGGTACTACTGCCGGTTTAGCTCAGCAATAATATTGACAATTGTTTTTTGGCAATTTTATAAAAGATTATTTTTATTTATCTATTATTTAACGTTGTACTCTTATTTTTAATGCAGAATTTAACAATATATCGTAAAACTTAATACCGTAACATAATGTTTATAATAATTATAATTAAATCGAAATAGATGAAATATACACTTTAGTCAATTGTTGGTTTTAAATAACTCAATTTTTATAATACATTTCGACACAACTGCCAAAGGTTCTGTTTTACGGAGTGAGATTTTTTCGCTAGAGTTAAACAAGGGAGAGAAATGGAATAAGGAACAAAATGATTCGAATACAACCGCCGAAATTGAATAGTTGACATGCTTTAAAATTGTTTAAGAGGTATCAGTGTTAAATTACATTTGTCAAATTAAAATTAAAATTGCGAAAAATGACAGTTTGCGAGAAATTATTAAAATTTACGCATTTAGCTTATATTTTTATCATTTAAACATACTTATAATTATTATTTACCATGTATTTTCTGCAGTTACTACTCATCATAATTAGTTTTTTAACTTTTGCAGTAGTATAATTTATAATTTTATAATTTATCAATGATTATCTATTGAATCTATATATGAAATTATCAAAGTTTAGTACATATATATGTCGACGTAATTTTCTTATTTTGGAGATTAAAATATAAAAAGAAACAGTTTAAAATATATTCAAACTAAATAATAACTTTACCTGAATTACGCATAGGTACTACTAAATAATAATAAATAACTAATAGATAAATAAAAATAATCTTTTATAAAATTGCCAAAAACAATTGTCAATCTTATTGCTGAGCTTACACTTGCAGTAGTACCAACTTAAAATCATAGACTGAAATTTCGCTCCTGAGCAGGGTTGTATTTACGACACACATCTGAAGTTTTTTACAGTATATTACAAAATTAAGTAAATTACCAAATATTGTCTTTCTGGTTCTGGTATTATACTATTTAATACCAAACTGGTTTTCTACGTAAGAATTGTCGTAAATTGCAGTATAATACCTTAAGATACCGACAAGAATACAATTATTTATCTTGCAAAATAAATTATTTATATTAATAAACATATTAGAATTATTAATCGTTTTAAAATAATTAATAATTTATTATGACTCCAGCAAAAAAATGTACTGGGACTGGTGTTATTAAAAAAGTAAGTTATTCGACCAAATTTTTTACTACAAAATAATATTTAATTAAACCAGTATACGATATGTACTATCGCATTAATTTAAGCCAAAAATGTATAACAAACTCTAACTAACTATATAACAAACTCCCCCGGGGGGGGGGGGGGGGGGCACAACTTAAATATAAGTTTCAACACTTATCTATTGCGATGCTTACGATGGCGGCGATCGTTAAGGCATACGCTATAAGCTGTGTACTAAATGCCAGGTCCGGGGTCGAATCCCGCAGCCGCAGATAATTTTTTTTTTTTTTAAACCATTTGAATATTTTACAGTATATACAAATGCTGTATATACTTATAATATATACTGTTCGTGTTGAATTTACATAAACCAAAAATTTATATAACAAACTCCCCCGGAGAGCGAAACTTAAATATAAGTTTCAAAACATGTTTTTTGGGATGCTTACAGTGGCGATGATCGTTAAGGCATACGATAACGACATACGACATAAGCTATGTACTAATTTGTCAGGTCGGGGTTCGATTCCCGCAGATAACTTTTTTTTTTTTAATTAATTAATCGTATCCCAGGCTTGATTAATTATTATGTTCAACTTTCAAAGTTACAAAATAAAAGAATTCTTGCATTTAGTTATAATGATAGGTTATTATTTTGAAAAAGTATCTTATAAGCGTTTTTATTTAATTATATCAGAAGGTAAAAAGTTTACCAAATTTTGTTAAATTAATATTTTGATTTAATAATCAAATACATAAACAAAATATTAATTTAACAAAATTTGGTAAATTTTTTTTACCTTCTCATACAATTAGATAATAACGCTTTTAAGATATAAAATAATAATAGCCTTTCATTAAAACTACATTCAAGAATTATTTCATTTTGTTATTTTAAAAGTTAACGTTTAATCAAGCTTGACATACGATTATTTAGTTAAAAAAAAGTTATTTGAGGGATAACCACTTTAATCGACAAGTGTATATGGAGACAGATTAACAAATAATTTTTTTTTAAAATAAAAGTATTGTTTCTTAACTTGGGAGTTTGAAAAAATTCAGGGAACAAATTGATAATTCGAAAAATATATTCAAATTTAGAAACAAAAAATAATATATGTCTATAATTAAGTTAACACTTAAAAACAATAATAATTTATGTTTCAGGTATCGGGAAATAATTCTGACATATTATCTAACAGAAAAAGTGCAGATAAAAGCAATGCTTACGACTTAGCTTTAGCTAAATTTTTTTATGGGTGCAATATACCTTTTAACGTCGTCGAATCACCGTTTTTCAGAAATTTTGTTAACACTTTAAATAGTGATTATACACCTCCTACGAGGCAATATTTAGGAGATAATTTATTAAATAAAGTACACGATGAGATTAAGAAAGAAAATAAAAAAAAGTTACAAAATTCTGATAGCGTTTTGTTAATTGATGGTTGGAAAAATTCTTCGACAAATAGTAAAAATATTGTTAGCTGTATACATAATACAAGTGATAACAGTAGAGTATTTTTAGAATCTTTCGATGTTACCGGAAAAAGTGAAACAGCAGAGTTGCTAAAAACTATTGTTGAAGAATCAATAAAAATAGCTAAAGATTTATATGATACAAATATTTACGCGGTAGTTACTGATAATGCATCATCAATGATTAGCATGGGGTGTAATGTTAATTTATGGTTTTCAACTTGTAATAGCCACAGTGCCAATTTATTAGCAAAAACATTAGTGGACAAAAATTTCGCCCGTGATATTAGCGCTCTTCTAAAAGAATTTAAGAGTCCAGGTCTTGAAAAAGATCTTATTGACAGAGGAGGTAAAAAAATAATTTTGCCTGGCGAAACTAGATGGTGTAGTTACCGTGACGCTTTTTTATGTGCTTTTAATAGTATACCGATAATGAGGCAATTAGTAAACGAAGGTTCAGTAGTATTAAAGGATGCTACTTTACAACTATTACGAGACGAAGAACTCGAAAAAAAATTGCAAAATTGTATAGATTTATGGGATCCAATTTGTGTTTTAATAAATAAATGTCAATCATCAACTTGTAATGTAGCGGATGCCGTCGAATTATGGCATACATTACATAATAATGAAAATTTAATGGAAGCTAAAAATGTAATTGATTTACGAATAGAGAAAGCTACCTGGGTAGTTGGATTAGCAGCAAATCTTCTTCATCCAGTTTACGAAGGAGAATCGTTAACAGATGCTCAAGTCCAGTTAGCGACTCAATTTCTAAATGAGAATTTAAGCGAGCAAGGGATAAATGAATTTTATGCATTTGCAAATAAAAGTAACATTTTTGAAACTCTTCATAAAAAAAAAGTTACATCACCTCATGTATTTTGGAAAATGGCAAAATTTAAAACTCCAGAGCTTGCTTCATTAGCTTTAAAATTAATGAACATACCAGCTGCAACAGCCGAAATAGAAAGATTATTTTCTAATTGGTCTTTTGTTCATTCGTTACTTAGAAATAGATTAAAAAGCGAAAAATCAAAAAAATTAGTAAATATTTATTATGCGTTACGCAATAATGATATGGATTCCAATATTCAATTTTTAGATCCATTTTTCGGAGGCTAAATATATATTCATTTCGTACAATTTAATTTATTCAGTTTTGTTTTCTAATAAATGTACAACTTTATTTAATTTAAAGTATAGAAAAAAATCAGTATGTACAAGTATGTATAAATTTCGATTACATAATGTAATAATTAATTTACAATAAGTTGAAATTATTATAATTAAATAAAGATAAAGAATATTGAAAACAATAATTGTTTTGTATTTATTTTTATTAAAATAACAATCATAAAATGTATCCAATAATACTGTAAAGGATTTACAAAAATATAATTTTTGTTACAGTCGTCATATTCTTATTCAAATATTTATTTTAGTATTTTAAAATACTCTTTTAATCTACTACCTTATCTAGTATCGCAGTCATTTTCTGAGTATCATTAAATTTTTCACATATTAATACTACTAATACTATTTAGTATACAAATTGTTTTTTCATAAAATTATTTGTACTTTAGTTTTTAAAAAAATACTTTCTTAGCTTAAATACTAGATAGGAATATTTTAATACTTTTAATCACAAATTCTTTGGTCTTTTCAATAACCTGATCACAAAAGCAAAAATTAAAAATTATAAAAACAAAAAATTATTGTAATTTTTTATTACTCTTTAAGATTGCTTTAATTTTAAAGCGTAATAAAGTGGAATAATTTTATCCTGTTGCTCTTTGCTTAAATTATTTTGTGAAATATCACTTATTTCTATTTTTGGTATACAAGCAGGTACTAGCAATAAGTCTTTTGCTAATTTGGACAATTCAGAATGTTTTATGGATGCGAAATCCCAAAAGGTTTTAGGGTTGTAGACATTCTTTTCAAATAATTTTGCGAATAGATCTGTTTCTTCAATGTACATAGTGAAATCTTCCATCCCTTTTGCAGATAAAGTATCTAAAAAAAAATTCATAATTAAACTAGAGTACGCATTCTTCACCATAAATTGACGTCCTTTATACATTGGATTGAGGAAATTAGAAGTTAGCAAGATTGGTGTCATAATAGTATCCACAATTTGTTGAACCCAACTTTTAAAATTTTCGTGTACGCAGTTCATTAAGGTGAACCAGTTTTCTACAGCATCTGATATAGAATAATCTGTTTTTGTAATCTTTGTTTCAAAATCATTAATACTATCATAAAATTGAAGCGTTATATTAATGTCATTTTCAAAGCTTTTATCAAACAGTACTGGAACTGTAGACGAAGAAATTGTTACAATATTCATTCCAACTACTTGTTTTATTATATTCAAATTTCTTGAACAAAATGATAATTTGCTATAATAGGTACCGTTTAATTCATAGTAACTAATACCACCATGTTGTACAATACTCTCGTCAAAATTATCTTGCTCAAATTCACTTAAAATTTTATTTATATTTTCATGTAATGTTTCATCTATACTCAAATTCCTCAGCATGTTTATACTGATTTGCTGGCATTGAAAAATCCAAATTTGGTTTTCATTGACATGAATACAACATGGTATAGCATAATTGCTATTATGAAGTACTCGGTAAATTTTTATTTCATACTCTGTTTGAATTTTTTAATGCAAGCTCCTATAATATTTTGTAAAGCCAAAATGGTTTCCTCTTCACCAATTACAAGCACATCTTCTGCTTTGACAAATAAATAATCTTTTTGTTCAGTCATAATCATGCTTACGATTTTCAATTCTGATGAAAACACGTTAGATTCACTTATCATTAACAACAATGTTCCAGTAATCTTCTTGTCAAATCCTTGTTTGATAACGTTGTTAAAAACTGAATCTAAAACTGCATTTTTCATGACTTCGATAGGTGGTGCACTATAAGCAGGCCTCAAAGTTTGCAACATTTTTAAAAAACTTGGATTTTCTACGTTTTTAAAATCGATATTGCTGGACACAAAAAAACATAAAATTGCTTCGTCGATCTTTTTTCTGTCGACTTCGCTAATTTTGTCTAAAAAAAAAGAAACTTTAGCTTTTTTACAAACTTGAGGTTGTGTCAAGACGCGATTTGGTGAATTAACCTACAAATGAAAACAATTTGTTATGGATATAATCAATAAAAAAAAAAGTTAGATCAGTGACAAACATTTAGTGCTTATGTACGTTATTTATGTTTTCATTGTTCACATTAACAGCTTCAAATTGTCTTTCTTGAGGCTCTTGATAGTCTTGATCTCGTAACCTTTTTCCACCCTCTAAATGGTCAGTAGAAGACGTGTTGGTGTTATACTCATTATCAACGTCACTGTCGTTCATTTCACCGTTTGGTGAATAAATAGCTGCATCTGCATCAGCTTTTAAAATGCACTTGTTTCTGTGTATAAAAAAAGCAGAATGTTATCGTTATATTTGTATTATCATGAACCAAATATTTAATGACAACTTACCTATGCTGTTGCAATCGTTTAATTGCAGTATTTTTTAGAATACTATTACTGCAGTTATTTAAACAAATAGCAACTGTCTTTCCATTTTCGTCTGTGGACTTCTTAAAGCCCAATTGCTCGTACAGCTGATGCTGAGGTCTTCCACCTCGATTCATTTTGCACACAAACTTTGAATTAATCGTACGTTTGTACTTTGTATTAAATAAATAACAAATATTTATAAACTGTTCGAACTAATTAATTAATTAATTAATTAATTAAATAACTGACTAAACTTTACTACAGAGACGTTACTTTACTATTATTTACAGAAAAAGCGTTAAACAGTATTATACCCAGTATTATACTACCATTTATGTCGTGTATCAAACTGCGGTATAATACTGAATCCCAAAAATTGTCAAAAACTCATTGAAGTATTATACCGAGTATAATACCATTACCGTGTCGTGTAAGATACTGCAGTATTTTACACTAACAACCCTGCTCCTGAGTTATCACCTTTTATAACCGGACTCCGAGTTAGCACCTTTTATAACCGGACTCCGAGGTAGCACCTTTTATAACCGGACTCCGAGGTAGCACCTTTTATAACCGGACTCCGAGGTAGCACCTTTTACAACCGGGCTTCGAGGTAGCACCTTTTATAACCGGATTCCGAGGTAGTACCTTTTATAACCGGATTCCGAGGTAGCACCTTCTTATCGGGGAACGACGAATTATTTAAATAAATTTTATAAAATATTTTCACCCAGGGTGTAAGTATAAAAGAGTAATCTTCTGTACCAAGCACTTTTATTTGTTAAATTGTGTGCACATTCATACACTCTCAAACATACTCTTAAATGTGTAAATTTACACACATGCTCACACGCACACACACACACACACACGCACTCGCACACACATACACACACACACACACACACGCACACACTCACACACGCACACACACACACTCACTCACACACACACACTCACACACACTCACACACGCACACACACACACACACACACACACACACACACATACACACACACGCACACACACACACACACACACACACACACACACACACACACACGTCCCAAGGATTTTGGGGGGGACCAAACTCACACCGTTAAAATGGTAAATGCTGCGGAGGTTGGTCACTCGGCCTCTGTAGCATCTAATGCTACGTGTGACCTGCCCTCGACTGGGATGTCGAGTGACGCTGACAGAGCTTTTCTCCGTCTGCGTGAGAAGGTAGATACCCTGGTGGAGTTTGTTCTTAATAAGAACAACATCCACAAAGAGCTGAAGAGTATGGCGAGAGCAACC
Source organism: Theocolax elegans (assembly GCA_026168455.1). Lineage (NCBI taxonomy): Eukaryota > Metazoa > Arthropoda > Insecta > Hymenoptera > Cerocephalidae > Theocolax > Theocolax elegans. The sequence continues at coordinate 14,079,710 of CM047427.1, read as the reverse complement.
AGCAGAGCTCTCAATGAATACGCGCGGGTGAACGGTGCTGTGTGTTCGACAGCGCCGAAAACTAAAATGGCGGATGCGCGTAGGGATGGTACGTGCCAAACGTCGCCCATCTTCCGCGCTGAAGAGCGACAAAGGAGGCCGGTGGAAAGGGAAAAGCCCTCACCACCACAGCAACCCCCGGAGAAAAGGAAGAAGGGGTCAAAGCAGCCCACTAACAAAGGTGGGCCAACAGATGCTTCGCTATCCGTTCCTGAGACCGGTGGGAACCAGTCAAAGGTCCCTGACTGGGCCACGGTAGTGAAGAAGGGCAAAAAGAAGAAGAAGATGAAGGACAGCCAGCCGAAGCAGCAAGAACAGCAGAAACGTGCCAGCAAACCGGTCAAGGCACGGCAGAGCCTAAGGCCGGAGTAAGACCCCCACGCCCAGATGCCATCAAGATCAAGACATCTAGCGGGGGCTCTTCCTACGCTGACATTCTCCGGAAGGTCAAGGCTGCACCGGAATTAAAGACCCTAGGAGAACGGGTCACGCGTATCAGGCGCACCAGGGCTGGGGAGCTCCTCCTCGAACTGGGGCGACCCGGAACGGAAACGGCGGAGCTAACGACAGTGGTCTCGTCCACCCTGAGTGGGTCAGCAGAGGTCCAGCTGCTGACTCACAAAGTGTCTATCACCATCAGGGACATGGACGAGTCCACGACAACAACGGAGGTGGCCGCAGCGATTGCAGCAAAGATCGGGCCAAACGTGGTATCCCCGGATAATATTAAAACCAGGGGGTCCTACAGTGGCACCCTAGCTGCGACCATCCAGCTTCCGGCAGTAGCTGCCAAAAAACTGCTGCAAGACGGGAAGCTCCGGATCGGATGGGTCAATTGCAGAGTTCGACTGCGAGAGGTATCCTCGCGCTGCTACCGATGCCACGAATCGGGACACATCGCGAGGGAGTGCAAGAGCGCAGTCGACCGGTCAGCGCAATGCTATCGGTGCGGCCAAGAGGGCCACAAAGCAGTGGATTGCGAGGCCAAAGCCAAGACCTCGCATGAGGAAGGAGCACACATCAAAAATGATTAAGGTGCTCCAAATAAACCTCAACCACTGCGCTGTGGCCCAGGACCTGCTGTCCCAGCTGGTCAGAGAGGAGAGAGCGGACGTAGCGATCATCAGCGAGGAGTTCCGGGATCTCGAGAAGACGAACTGGGTAAGGGATGCCACGGGCAAGGCGGCCATCTGGGTATGTGGAAATATACACATCTCCAGAAAGATGGTCGCCCCCCTTCCCAGCTTCACCTGGGTGGAGGTGGCGGGGGTACGCATGTACAGCTGCTACTTCCCGCCCAGCGATTCCACCGAGGACTTTGCGAGATCTCTGGATGCAGTCGTCACCAGTGCTCGGTCCTCACGGCTACCGGTCACAATCGGTGGGGACTTTAATGCTTGGGCGACGGACTGGGGTAGCGCCAAGACCAACGCGCGTGGTCGCGCACTTCTCGAGGCGTTCACTCTACTGGGGCTGGAGATCGCTAACACAGGGACAACCCCGACTTTCACAAAAGCCGGCAAGTCGTCCATAGTCGACCTCACCTTCGTCGATCCTAGATTGATGGGGAGAGGGGGACTCGGCTGGAAAGTTAGCGATCGTTACACGGGTAGTGACCACCAAGCACTCGTGTACCAGCTCCAGCTGACCAGCGGGAGGACAAAGAGAGCAGGAAGAGGAGCAAAAGAGAGATGGGCACCAGCCACGTTTGATCGTGAGACGTTCCTCTGCTCCCTTGAGGGGGCGAAAGTGGAGGGAACCGCCGAAGAAAAAGCACGAGGCCTCACGAATGCCCTAACAGCGGCTTGCGATGCCTCTATGGCCGTGAAGTTTAACCCTCGCGGCCGCCCACCGATAATCTGGTGGAATGAGGACATCGCAGAAAAGAGACGTGAGTGCCTGCGTGCCAGAAGGCTGCACCAAAGAGCGAGGGGAACTCCACGGTTCCAAGATCGTTCCGCAGAATACGAACAAAAGCGGAGGGATCTCAAAGTGGCCATCAAGGCTGCCAAGAGAAGGTGTTGGCGGGAGCTCTGTGAGGAGGTGGACCACGACCCCTGGGGCAGACCGTATAAAACGGTTATGAATAAGATCAACCCCGGGGGAGCTGTTGCACCCACCGACCCCGTTTTTCTGGACGGAGTCGTCGGCCACCTGTTTCCAGAACATCGGAAAAGGGCAGCAGAGACGGGCCTGATGGCCACCATTGGTGCAGCCGAGTCGCCAGACATTAGTGATGCCGAACTGAGGATGGCCGCTAAGGGTATCTCCGTACGTAAAGCCCCAGGGCCTGACGGAATACCTGGCCTGGCCGTCAAGACAGCGGCGATGAGTGCTCCGGGCTTGTTCCTGGACGCATTCAACGCATGCATAAGAGGAGGTTGCTTCCCGGCCCAGTGGAAGACAGTGGAAGAAGGGGAAGCTCCTGGAGCGGGTGATCTGCGCCAGGCTTGCAGAGGCCATCGGTCGGACCGGAGACCTCTCCGACAACCAGTTCGGCTTCCGAAAGGGTCGATCGACCATGGATGCTGTAGGCAGAGTTGTTGGCATAGCCACAAACGCCATCAATGCTGGTCGGAGTGCAAGGCGGATGTGTGCCATCATCACCTTGGACATCCGGAATGCCTTCAACTCGGCCAGATGGGACGACATCATGCTGTCCCTGCAGCACTTCCAAGTGCCACTCTATCTCAGGGAGGTCACCTCGAGTTACCTGACTGACCGTACTCTGCTCTACGACACCGACGACGGTGTGCACTCCCACAACATCACGGGAGGCGTGCCGCAGGGTTCGGTCATTGGGCCCCTACTCTGGAACGTTGTCTATGACGGCCTGCTTAGGCAGCAACTTCCGGAGGGTGTCTCGATGGTGGCTTTCGCGGACGACGTGGCGCTAGTGGTGGTCGCAAAGAGTGTCGAAGAGATCGAATATCTCGGAGACGTCTCTATAGAAGTGGTCGCCACTTGGTTGAGAGACCACGGACTTAGTCTGGCGGCGGAAAAAACGGAGGCGGTGCTCATCTCTCGCACAAAAAAGGAGAGGACCGCCACCTTCACGGTAGGTAAAGAACGGATACGGTCGGTGAAAACGTTGAAGTATTTAGGGGTCACACTAGACGCGCGGCTGTCGTTCAAACACCATCTCGCGAACGCAGGCTCAAAGGCGGCAAAGGTGGCCCGTGCGCTGGCGGGCATCATGCCCAACATCGGGGGACCCCAGCAACCGCGAAGGTCTCTCCTTGCCTCGGTGGTGAGCTCCGTAATATTATACGGAGCTCCTATCTGGGCTGATGCCTTGAACAGGCACAAGAGCTTTGGTGCTCCGTGTCAGAGAGCCTGCAGGATAGCTGCGCTAAGGGTGGCCCGGGCGTACCGAACCGTATCTGACATTGCGCTCTCGGTGATCGCGGGGACCGCCCCCTTCGACCTCCTGGCAGCCGAGAGAGCTGAAAGACACCGTGAGGGTGGGCGACACGTAGAAGAGAATCGCTGCCATAACCGATGGTCATTGCGGACCGTAGAGGAGTGGCAGCGGAGATGGGACTCAGCCAGGGACGGCCGCTGGACCTACCGCATCATCCCGCGGATCCAGAAGTGGGCGAGCAGGAAACACGGCTTCGTCAGTTTCCAGCTTACCCAGGTGCTGACCGGGCACGGATGCTTCCGTAGCTACCTATTTCGTATAGGGGTCTACGGCAGCGCAGAGTGCCCGGCTTGTCCAGGGGTGGACGAAGACGTGGAACACGTCCTCCTATGGTGTCCTCGTTTTAGGGAGGAACGGGACCAGTTTCAAGTCACTTGGAGTGGTCCCCTCACCCCTGAGGGCATCGGGGCGTGCCTGCTTGACTCCCAGGAGGGATGGAACGCGGTAGTGACCCTCTGTACGTCCGTAGTGGACAGGCTGGGTCTCATCAGAAGAGAAGAGGAGACAGGAGTTGCGATAGCAACAGTAGTGGGCTAATCTAGCCGTGCCTCCCCCCGCGAAGTAATGCCTTGCGGCGGTTTCCGCGGGGGAATAAAGGCAACAAAAGAGGTGGAGTTTTAGTGGGTATGCCTATCGACATCCTTCGGTAGGAGAGTCCCACACACGGGGAGTCTCGCATGGCTCCAGTCATGGTGCATTAAGCATTTCTCCACCTCTTCGGAAAAAAAAAAAAAAAAAAAAAAAAAAAAAAAAAAAAAAAAAAAAAAACACACACACACACACACACACACATTCACACACACACAAACACACACACACACACACACACACACACACACACACACACACATTCACTCACACACAAACACACTTTCACACACACACACACACACACACACACACATACACACACACACACACACACACACATTCACTCACTGTTGAAATATAATATGTACATTTATATTGTTATATACCCAAGTTCAAGCCAAGTTCATGTTATACACCCAAGTTCGAGCTAAGTTCAATATTGTATAGTGTGAAGCACGCCGAAATAAGTGAGCGTGCTAATGAGTGTGAGTGGAGACACATATGTAAGTCTCCCCTCTCCAGTATGTATGTGAGTGTGACTATAGTGCGAGAGACGCCGGACAAGAAGACACTCTCTCGCTGCTACTCGAGCTCTCTGGCGTGAGCCGTTGCCAAATATACACGTAAATGTAGACTGTACAGTAGTTCAATAAATCCATATCATTGTTTAATAATGTTTATTGTATAACCACACCTCAACATGGTAGCAGAGCGTGGTTAGTATTTTTAAATTATTTTCTTATCGACCTTCGGGAAAATAAGGAAATATTTAAGAAGAAAGAAGAAAGGAAGCCACGTGTCTGAGTAAAGTGAAAAGTCCGAATACGAAGGAACATTCGAGACGCTCATGTATAAAGACGAAACTGTTGAAGAAGAGGTAAAGATAGAAGAAAGTATATCTGAACACGAAGGAAAGTTCGATATTGAAGAATACGATATGGAGAAAAAAGAAATAAATATTCCAGTGTTTGATGGAGAAAATTATAGCATGTGGAAAAAGAGAATCACAATGTTTATGAAGATGAAAAAATGTGATACAGTGATTACAAGAGAAAAAACTACTACAGATACAGCAAATTGGGATGAACAAGATTTAAAGGCTATTAATATAATATACAGCACGATTTCAGATAGGCAATTGGAATTTGTTTGTGAAGAGACAACAGCCTATAAGATAATAAAGAAATTAGACGGCATGTATTTGAAAGAATCTACAGCACTACAAATTGTGTGCAGAAACAGAATTGAAAAAATAAGATTGAATAATTATGGTGATACAGCGTCATTTTTCACCGACTTTGAAAAAGCTGTGAACGAATTGAAAAGCGCAGGAGCCAAAATAAGTGAAAAAGAGAAATTAAATTATATTCTAAACACGTTGCCAGAATCATACAGTTATATTGGTGATTTGATCGATACATTAAAAGAAGAAGATCAAACGACAGACTATGTAAAGAATAAAATTAAACTAGCTGAATTGAAGAATCAAATGAAGGTAATGAAAAATGTATTTATTGCGAAGAAAAGTAAAAAAGGAAATTGCTATAAATGCGGGAAAGCTGGACATTTCGCAAGAGAATGCCAAGATGGCGGCCAAGCAGCACAAAACAGTGGAACGTGGCAAAATTCAAATCGAGGTCGAAGCAGTAGAGACAGAGGACGACAAGGCACAAGAGGCAACTACAGCAGAGGGCGCGGAAATTTTCGTCAACAACAAGTTTCAAACCAAGGTGAGCAGAGTGGACCTGGTACGAGCGCTTGGACAGCAACAGCTCATGCAGCACAACATAGTCAAGGTGACGTTAGGTCAGGTAACGAAATACATTGGTTATTAGACAGCGGGTGTTCGGATCATATTGTAAATGATGAAAGTTATTTTGAAAAATGTATTGTCTTGAAAGAACCGATAAATATTTATTTAGGCGATAATCGGTTTATAAATGCAACAAAGATTGGAAATGTTGTTAGTTATTTTGATGCGTATGGAAAACAAAATGAAGTAAATATGAAAAATGTATTTTATACTAAAGAAATGAACATGAATCTTATTAGTTTTGGGAAATTAATCGATAACGAAAATACGATTGTTTCTAAAGGAAATTATGCGAAAGTTATAGATAAAAATAATAGATTAATAGCGGTAGCTTACAAAGAAAATCGAGTATTTAAAATGAAAAGTAAATTGAAATATGAGACGTATGTAAATAGTGCCGAGAAAAATAATAATATGAGTCAAAAGGAACGATGGCATAGAGTCTTAGGACACGTAAACTTTAGTTATTTGAATACATTATGTAAACAACAGTTGCTAACGGGAATTCCTAATAAACTTGAATCGGAATATATGAAGTGTAAAACTTGTATAGAAAATAAGATGCATAACTTGCCATTTAAAAATAATAGAACACGAGCAAACGATATTTTGGAGATTATACATACTGACGTATGCGGCCCATTTAAAACTACTGGATTTAATGGGGAAAATTATTTTGTTTCTTTTGTGGATGATTATAGCAAAATAGCTAAGGTTTATTGTATTAAAACTAAAGATGAGGTATATAATTGTTTAATTCAATATGTAAATGAAAGTGAAAATATAACCGGAAAACGAGTAAAAATTCCGAGATGCGATAACGGGAAAGAATATTTAAATAATCGTTTCTATAAATTTACGAGAGAGAAAGGCATTATTTTGAATAAGTGTCCAGCCTATGTACACGAGTTAAACGGTACAGCAGAAAGATTCAATCGAACGATAATGGATATGTCGCGATGTTTACTAACAGAGGCACAAGTACACAAACAGTTTTGGCCTGAAATAATATGTGCGGCTACTTATTTGAAAAATCGAACGCTCGCTAATACTATTGAGAGAAAAACTCCGTATGAAATTTTCTTTAGGAAGAAACCGAATGTTGAACATTTACGCTTATATGGGAGTAAGTTTTTGTAAGAAGGCCAGAACAAAAAAAATTTTCAAAATGGGATAAAAAAGCGGATATGGGAATTCTATTAGGCTATAGTGATGTTGGCTATAGAGTTTTGTTAAATAATAAAATATTAGTTACAAGGCACGTTGAATTTATCGAAGAAAATATTAAATGTATTAGTTTTGATGAAAATGAAAATGAAAAAGAAAGCGATGAAAATACAGAAAACGAGTTAAATGATAGTGTTTTTGAAAGCGCGGATGAAAATGTAGAAGAACAAAGTAATAAAAAAAATGAAAAGCTAACATTGCCGCGTAGATCTACACGCGAAAAGAAAAGTCCGATTAGGTATCCGAATAACAGCGCTTCAACTTCATTACTAAATCAACCTTCGGGAAAATTTAGTAATGGTAGCTCTTATAACATATGTGTAAATTCCTGTAGAGTAGATACGCCTGGTACATTTGAGGAGGCGATAAATTGTGAGGATAGTAAAAATTGGGAAAAAGCAATGAACCAAGAAATAGATTGCATAAATAAAAATAAAACCTGGATATTAGTAGAAAGAATAAAAGACAAAAAGTCTTAGATGTTAAATGGGTTTATACGAGAAAATCTGATGATAGGTATAAGGCTAGGCTAGTTGTAAGAGGTTTTCAACAAACAGATGTAATTCATAACATATACGCTCCAGTAGCAAAGAATCAAACATTAAAAATTTTACTTTCTTATTGTTGTCAAAATGAATTAAAAATTGAACAAATGGATGTAGAAACTGCATTTCTTAATGGAAAAATAAACTCTGAGGTATATTTAAATCAACCAAAAGGTTACGAAGATAAAACAAATAGAGTATACAAATTGTCAAAAGCGTTGTATGGATTACGAGAAAGTCCAAGAGACTGGTATGAGTGTTTTGATGAGTGTATTACAAAATTAGGATTCAAAAGAAATAATGTAGATTTATGTTTATATAAAAAAGGTAAAGGTAAAAATGAAATATCTATTTTGATTTATGTAGATGATTTGTTAATTTGCAGTAAAAGTAAGGAAAACATTCAAAGCGTTAAGAAACTCTTGTCAGATAAATTTAAAATGAAAGACTTAGGAGAAATCAAAGAGTATCTTGGAATAAATATAACTTATGATTATCTAGAAAATAAGCTTACTTTAAGTCAAACGAAATATATAGAGTCGTTAGTTGAGAAATATCAAATACAAGACAGTAGATTGTATAGTACTCCTATGGAGACAAATTTAAAGCTAGAGAAATCTGAAAGCTGTGAGTCAAATATAAATATAGAAATTTAATAGGTGCTTTATTATACATTAGTTCAAATACTAGACCAGATATAAGTTATAGTGTTAATTATTTGAGTAGATATCAAAATAGTTATAGCGAAACGCATTGGAAATACGCATTGCGAATTTTGAAATATTTGTACTTAACAAAAGATTTAAATTTACACTATAAAAGAAATGAAAATTGCGATACTATAACTTGCTATGTTGATGCCGATTGGGCAGGCAATAATAATGATCGAAAATCTACGACTGGATATGTTTTAAAAATGTATGGAAATGTGATCGATTGGAAATCTCGAAAACAAAAATGTATAACCAAAGCCTCGACGTATGCAGAGTATGTAGCATTATCTGAGGTAGTAAGTGAGATAAAATTTATAAGAGAATTAGTAAAAATATTCGACATAAGTATAAATGAACCTATAAAAATTTATGAAGACAATTCGGGAGCAATAAACATTGCAAATAATGGTAATTTTACGAAAAATTCGAAGCATATAGAAATACATTATCATTTTGTACATGAGAGTGTAAAGGAAAAATTAATTGAAGTATGTAAAATTGATTCAAATGAAAATGTTGCGGATATTTTTACTAAAGCATTATGCAAAGAAAAGTTTGAAAAATTCAGAATGAAATAGAATATAATATAGAGCAAATAAGTTTAAATAAGTAATACAATATAAATGTAAGGAGACGTGTTGAAATATAATATGTACATTTATATTGTTATATACCCAAGTTCAAGCCAAGTTCATGTTATACACCCAAGTTCGAGCCAAGTTCAATATTGTATAGTGTGAAGCACGCCGAAATAAGTGAGCGTGCTAATGAGTGTGAGTGGAGACACATATGTAAGTCTCCCCTCTCCAGTATGTATGTGAGTGTGACTATAGTGCGAGAGACGCCGGACAAGAAGACACTCTCTCGCTGCTACTCGAGCTCTCTGGCGTGAGCCGTTGCCAAATATACACGTAAATGTAGACTGTATAGTAGTTCAATAAATCCATATCATTGTTTAATAATGTTTATTGTATAACCACACCTCAACACTCACACATATATTCACATACTCGCACACATATTCACAAAGTCACACACATTCACACACACATATACGTATTTACGCACTCGCGCATACATACGCACACAAAAGCACTAATAAATAAATTTACCGAACGCACAAACAAGCTCATAAATACCCGCATTAATGGTCACACACGCATCCACATTTGTTTTGTTCTGAATTTATTTCACTAAGCACTAAGTACATTTTACATAACAATTGAAAAGTGTGATATTGCGCCCCGTAAATAGGGAAAGCAAGTAGTATTTTGTGCTCAGTGTAAGAAAAAAGCTTTTAATAACAAAAACGGATTTAAAATTAACAACAATCCAATAAAATTTAAAATTAACAACAATAGTCCAGGTACCTCGAGAATCATTAATAAATCGTGTTACAACTATCAAAGGAATTTTATTCGCTTTTACGAGAAAACATAAAATAAATGAAATTAATGATTCGTATATGAAAAAGGAAAAAAATCATCATGATTCTTTTATTCGAAATACGTAAAATTATAAAATCGTCAGTATTTATGATTGTCATCAAAAAAAAAAATTACAAAATCAAACGGATTTTTGACTCGTGAAAAACAAACTCATAAATTCATAAGTATTTGTGAATCTTAGAAAGAAAAACTCCTAAAGTCACCGGTATTTGCGATTCATAAAAACTAAAAATCCAAAAATCATTAGTATTTATGATTTTCAATAAATATAATCAAAAAATCAAAAGGAGTTGTGATTGTATGTGACAGAAAATACTTAAATCACTTGGATCTTATGATTCGATAAAGTTAAGAATCATAAAATCAAGCGAGATTAGGATTCGCAGTAAATGAAAATCCAAAATTAAAATTGATTATGGATTTTTAAGGATTCTATTCCTCGAAATGATTCGAGTACTTACAACCCTGACCCCGAGGTCGCCCGTATTACTCGTCCTAAACTTTGTTTGTTTGTAGCGCATCCGAGCGCTTGTACATATCGTTGTAAATATTAGTATTTAATATATTTAACTGTAAATTCTTACTCTCACGCGTGTTTATTACTAAATCCCCGTATTCCTATTCCCGCTTACCCAGCCACCTCCGCGGGCACGTTAGCATTTTAGCTAACGTGCATTCTGAGCGGCCGAGCCTCGTGTTCCAACGACGGGCACGAGCAACCACAAGCACGCATCCTTCACGCGGCTTGTACAAATCTACCCGAGTGCGACTCGGTCCGGCGATTCTCCACGCGGCGGAGAATCGTCCTCGTTGTTTACGGCGCATCATCACCGAGATACCGCGGTTGCACCTACGGCTATAGCCCGTGCGCGGTATCGCGGCATCGAGGGGCACGGCAGCGCGGCGCGAGGCCCGCGCAGGTAAGTCCTCACCTCGAAAGCGGTGCTCGACGAGGAGCACGCGCTAGAATTACCCCGTTACAGCTGGCGCCCAACTACAGGTTTCGGGTTGGGATACGCGGTACTTCGTTTCCGGGAAACTTGATTATTTTATTTTCGGTGCTCGACTTATTTGGTGAAATAAATCGCACCTTGTATTTTCTCTCTCCGTTCGTTCTTTTATATCGTTATAGCTCTCGCGCATAAATTACGCATAGAAGCGCTATGGTAATTTAAAATATAATTTAACAATATTAATTTTTGTTAAGTGTTCGATTTATGTGGTGATATAAATCGCACTTAATAATTTTGATTAATACTTGGCGATTATTGTGCGCAAAAATAATTTAGTTTTAGCGCATAAATAATTAATAATTTTCGAGGAAAATTATTAAGCGCCGACATAATTAATTTCTTTTCTTCTCTCCTCTTGCGGATAATAATATTTGAAAATTATTAATCGAATTTAGGCGATTATTTTGCGCATAAATAATTTTTTTTTAGCGCATAAATAATTATAATTTTTACGAAAAATTATAATCCGCCAACAAAAACTCGAATATTGAAATACAATAAAAATAATTTTCAAGCGTAATATTTCGATACCCACGTTAAAATTTAGCTAGTCTAAATTCGTGCGTTGTTGACGCGAGGAGGCACGCGACGCGCAAATGTAAACAAAGCGCCTTGTTTACATTCTCAAACTATTGTTCAAGACACAAAGATTGAGTTACTTTTAAAACTTATATTTTTCAAGCTATTTGAATATTATTTGCGAAATAATATTTCGAATAGCGCACGCGAAAAATTTAATTTCAACTTGCGAATCGCAGGAAAGTGATTAGAAAATCACTTTTCTTGCCGTGGGTAGTTTGAGAAATTACCCTGCAATTCGCATTTATTTAATTTTTTTTTTCTTCTTTCTTTTCTTCCTCTTTTTCTTAATCATTTAATTGTTTAAACATTTTTTTTTATTTTTTATAAATAATTAAGTATTACCTTTTTTTACACATTTGAAGTGTTTTGGAGAATTTTTCGCGTGATAATAATTTTTTTTTAGTGAAATTATTTAATCTTTTATCTTTTATTATTAAAAGAGATTTTTTTTTGTTGTTGTTGTTTTGTGCGTGTATGTACGTACGTATATAAGACAACGGGCGCAAAATAGGATAGTTTCAAACCTTTTTTTTTAATTACATTCTTTCATTTCCTATTTTGCGCAAGTTGGTTGGAAAACTCTTTGTGTCTCGTTGTGTGTGAGCGCAAGTGTATATATATAAGCGATATATTTTATTTTTTTATTTATAATACATATTTGCGTGCGCTTTATTAATTTATATACTTATATATTTATATATGTAATATTTTAAAATTGTATATGATTTCAAATTGTAAAAACGGCTAAAGTGTGTCTTTGGATTTTACGTTGTAAATCCGAAAGCACACTGGGTTAACGGACTGGTGTAACTGAAATAAAGCGCGCACACACAACGCTAATAAGTGCATTTATTTATAAAAATCGGCGAGCGGTTATAAATAAAATAAAATAAATAAATAAATAAATAAATAAATAAATCAGCGTAATGGCGCAAGAGACGCTGACTTCGGTAGAGCAATGGTGCTTGGCACTGTCTGAGGATGATCTCAAGGAGAACCTCAAGGCTCTTAACCTCAACCATACGGGTTGGAGGTTATCGAAGGTAGAACGTCTGTATAATTGGCTTCTTGGTCATTATAGCCAAGCGGATTTTGAAGAAACCGATTTGCCACCCGATGAAGCGCGCATAAAACGAGAACAATTGAGAAGCGCGTTCATCGACCAGACGTGCGCGGAAAAATCAGGATCAACAATCCTCGAGGAGGGTGTTGATCACGATCAACCGCACCCCATTCAAATGCTGCACGATGATGAATTAATCAGAGTTGTGTATCACCAGCAGATGAGTGCTGGAGATAATGCGCAAGTACCGCAAATACAAGCGCAAAACGATGCGTCTACAAGCGCACGGGCAAATGGACTACCCACAGTAGACGCACACAACTCAGAAATTCAACAAACCCCGGGTATTTCGCGGCAACCGTCGGAAGAACGGCAGCACCCACAGATTCCCATGAATTATCGAGATTTCATGAACGAATCTAACCGCAAATATGTGGAGCTGCAAAAGCAAATCGATTCGATAACGAGGTTATTCGAAAAATTTGCAAACGCGTCGCCCGCGAGTAGTACGCGGATTGACGCGCAAGAGTTGCGCAATAACGAACTTCCGCACGGTGCAACTGGAAAAGTTGGCAATCGCGTTACTTTTCAAGATACGTACGATATTGTCAATCTACCGCAAAGTAGCCCGATATCGGTAAATCAAACTCACCATTTGTCAGAGTCGAGTAACGTTTGGAGAGGGGGAGACTTTCTCAACCTGGGTGAGAATGTTGCAGGTAACTCGGCGCTAAATAGCGCGAGTAATAGCAACGTTACTGCGACTTCAAAGCGCGATGTTGGCCAAATCGTGCGCAAATGGGGTTTGCATTTTAACGGCGATCGAAGTCTAAGCGTCGACATGTTTTTGACGCGTGTTGAGGAATGTCGCGCGCATAGTAATCTTTCAGATAGCGAAGTATTGTCTTCGTTATCCGAATTACTTAACGGGGTAGCAGCAGTGTGGTATAGGAACCACAGACACGAGTGGTCGACATGGTCTGAGTTTTGCGAGGATGCTCGCTTAACTTACGGCATGTCAAGCGGCTATCAACAGAGGTTGGTAGCGGAAGCAAATGCGCGTACACAAGGCAAAGATGAGCCTGTGGGTGATTACATCACGTACCTAACCGGTATTATGCGCAAACAAATACCCAAACCGACTGTAGAAGCGCAGTTGGATTTATTGTATTTGAACATGCTTCCACGCTTGCGACAGCTAATCAGAAGAACTGATTTTAGCAGCGTAAGAGATTTGTTGGTTATGGCGAAAAACGCGGAGCTCAATCTGGAGTACGAGCGTACGTACAGAGCTCCGCCTGACCCTGCAACTTCGCTGTTGCCTGAAATGGCGTATCGCGCACCAAAGAGCGCCGCCAAAGCAACCGAAGTGTCCGCTGTAGTCGCTGAGGACAAAACAGCGGCGCCAACAGAGATCGCTGCACTTCTCACGAAAATGAATGAGAATTTTCAGCGATTTCTAAACCAACAAAAAGCAAGCCATAACCAAAGTAAAGGCCAAAATAGAGGCAAAAATAACTCGCCCAAACATAAAGGTGAACAGGGTAAAGGGGAGCGCGGTCAAGCCAGCAATAAGAGTGCTGAGAGCAAGGGTGCTCCTCCGGAAGGTAAGAGCGAAGAAGCGCGAAAACCTCCCCCGCGCACACGGGATCCAAAGAAGACGAATGTTCGTTGTTTCGTGTGCGATGAGCCAGGACACTTCGCAAGAGATTGTGCGAAGCGGGCGGGAAACGAACAACGGGAAGCGTAGACGAGGTCTCTATGCCCCCGGTAGATTCGTGTACGACCTCAAACGTTAAGACAGAGAGCGTAGAGAGTACGCAGCCTCTTTGTGCGGACATTAGTGCGACTAGTGTGGCATCGAGCGTCGATACGCCAACGAACTCGCACATGGAAACCTACGTGTTACCGCAAGCGTTGCGCGACACGCCAAATACGTCGACCCGAGATCCCAACGACATCGAGGATCGTTGGTGGCTCCAAGTCGACATCGGAGGTTTCCGAGTTAGGTCATTATACGATCCAGGCGCAGCGCGTACGGTTATGGGCGCGCTTGGACTACAAATTGCCAGCGCATGTGGACGAGAGCTCCGACCGAGCAAGGGTCGTGGAGCTCGCGTTGCCGACGGGCATTATACTCCCATCGCCGGATATGTAGATCTGCCTTTTACCGTAGCAGGCGTGAAAAAGGAGGTTACAGTGGCAATTATGCCCGACCTTGATCACGACTGCTATATAGGTACAAATTTTTGTCGTTTATTTGATGCAGTGCATGACCCTAATGCCAACCTGCTTTATTTAAAACAAGCGGAGCAAAGTGTTAAACTAGAAGTAGCTAGTCTCAGCACTTGGGGTCTATTGCAACTATCTGCTATTGGACTCGCGCGAGTTGAGCAGATAGAACGCGACGAAGTAGAGCGTCTGCTAAATCGCGTTTTAACCCCTAGCGAAGCGAAACTTGGATGTACATCGCGGATTGAACACGAGATCGATGTAGGATCTTCGCGTCCCGTGAAGCAAAAATATTATCCGGTTTCGCGCAAAATCGAAGAAGAGATGCATAAGCAGGTCTTCGAAATGCTAGAAGCAGGTATAATTGAACCTGCAACCAGCGGCTGGTCGAGTCCAGTCGTGATGGTCCGCAAATCGAACGGTGCGTATCGATTTTGCGTCGACTTTCGAAAATTAAATGCTGTCACAAAGCCTGACGCCTATCCATTACCATACATGGATAATATACTCCGAAAATTACAAAAATCGAAGTATATAAGTACGCTCGATCTCAGCAGCGCGTATCATCAAATACCGCTGAAGAAAGAGTCGCGGCTCTTTACAGCTTTTACTGTACCAGGGTTGGGACTATATCAGTTCACGCGCATGCCTTACGGCCTTGCATATGCGCCGGCGAACTTTCAAAGAGTCATAGACTCGATAATTACACCTGAGTTAGAGCCGTGGTCGTTCTCATATTTAGACGACATAATAATCGCTACGGAGACGTTCGAGGAACACCTCAAAATGCTTGAGGAAGTGCTCCAGCGAATAAAGGCCGCAGGTTTCACGATTAACAGGGAGAAGAGCGTCTTCTGCCGAGAGGAAGTTAAGTACCTCGGCGTCCTTGTTAATCACGACGGTTTTCGCCCAGATCCGGATAAAATTGCACCGATAATGCAATACCCGGCCCCCAAAAACTTAAAGCAGCTCCGACGATTCATGGGAATGTCGTCGTGGTATCGCAAATTCTTACCGGATTTTGCGACACTCGCAGAGCCACTTACGCAACTTACAAAGAAGGGGCGTAAATATGAGTGGGGGGAGGAGCAACAAGGGGCTTTTACACAAATAAAAGCGCTCGTGGCTACAGCTCCCGTGCTCCAGCGTCCGGATTTTTCAACTCAGTTTGTAGTCCAAACTGATGCAAGCGACTCAGGCTTGGGTGCCGTACTTTTACAGTACGTAGACGGCGAAGAGAGAGTGCTCGAATTTGCTAGTCGCACTATGACGCAAGCTGAGCGCAATTAGCGTAACCGAGAGGGAATGCCTCGCTGTAATATGGGCAATACGGAAATTTAGACCGTATATTGAAGGTTATACCTTCCGGGTACTAACCGACCATAGCAGTCTTCGTTGGCTATGCAATTTGCGCAATCCAACAGGGCGCCTGGCGAGATGGGCGCTAGAGTTACAAGGGCACTCTTTTACTGTTGAACATCGCAAAGGGGCGCTTAATCACGTTCCCGATGCATTGTCGAGAATGCACGAGGACGAAGCGCCCGAGATTTGCGCAATCACATGGGCGAGCGATACGCGCGATACGTGGTATACGCGCCTACGCGAACAAATACAGCAACAGCCGCGAGACTTTCCACGCTATAAAACGATAGGTGGACAGCTGTATATACACCGCCCAAGCGAAATACTTCCAGCAGAAATCGACGAGGATGATGCTTGGAAAATTGTCGTTCCAAAGGAAAAGCGACAAGGAGTCATGCAAGAATGCCATGACGAGCCGACTGCAGGCCACTTGGGGCGCGAGAAAACATACGCTCGCGTCTCATTATATTATTTTTGGCCTAGAATGTACCAAGACGTACAAGAGTACGTTAAAACATGCATCGTTTGCCAACAATGTAAAGTTGAGCAACGAGCGCCCGCAGGTTTGATGGGGCGCCGTGTTTTTGATCGGCCATGGCAAGTCGTTGCGGCGGATATCATGGGTCCATTTCCCCGCAGTAAACACGGCAAAGAATACATTTTAGTATTCCAAGACCTATTCACGCGGTGGATAGAGTGCGCAGCGATTCGCAAGGCGAACGCGCAAACGATACTAAAAGAGCTTAAAGAGCGAGTATTCTTGCGCTATGGAGTTAGCGAGATATTTTTGTCGGACAACGGGACTGAATTTAAAAATCGTCTTGTCGACAAATATCTTGAAGAGCAAGGTGTGCTCCACACTACTACGCCTCCATATCACCCCCAGGCGAATCCTGTAGAACGCGTTAATCGTTCCCTTAAGACCATGATAAAGTCTTTTATCGAGAAGAGCCACTCAACTTGGGACGAAAAACTACACGAGATAGTTTACGCGTACAATACATCGGTACATAGCTCGACAGAAGCGAGCCCAGCGCTCTTAAACTACGGCCGACAGCCTACTCCGCCGTCTTTTATGAAGAGAGCGCAAGATATAGCCGCTGCAGAGCAAGAGCAGCAAAACGCAATCGAGAACTGGAAAGCTAGGATGCGCGTCCTAGCAGACGTGCGCGATACAGCAGCTGACTGCGCGAGAAAGGCGCAAGCACGTCAAGCGCAGTATTATGACGCCAAACACCGTTCTCGCGAGTATCAAATCGGAGATACGGTGTGGAAAGTAAATAAAATTCTTTCCTCGGCCACCGAGGGCCGCGCTGCGAAATTAGCGCCTAATTTCGCAGGGCCCTACGTAATTACTGCACGACTTGGTCCGAATACGTACAGATTACTCGATAAAGATGGCTATATCGTTGACTTAGTGCACGTCTCGCAAATAAAGCCATTTGAGACTGCACAAGAAGAAGACGACGTCGAGATCGACGCTCAACCACCGAGGGATGCGAGCGCCGATAAAGCGATGCGCGACCCGCTGATTTCCAGCGAGCGAAAGTCTGCAAGCGCGCAGCAAAATGTAATTGCGGATACACCTGCGCGTGTATCAAACAGCGAGCGAAGCGTCAACGTGCAGACGCGGGCACGATGTTCGGGAGACGCTAATCCTGTAAAAACACAAACGAACCCCAAGCGAAGGGGGAGACCGAGAAAGAATACGATTGTTGTAAAGAGGACCGGAAAGCCCTCTCGCGTTAGAATTACGGATAAACCGTCCGAACCGATGAAAAGAGGCCGCGGTCGTCCGAAAGGTTCGCGAAATAAAAACGTTTCGGTTAACGTAACAGATTCGTCACGAAAAACGCGAAACGCGACTAAAAACGACGTATCCTAATGATGTTCCTAACCTTCCCTTCTATTTGTTGTGGTAAAAATTCACGTTGTTTAAACCTTGATTTATCCTGAGTGTATTCCGATTTATCAAGCCCTCCTTAAAATCCTATGATCCAACGTCGCGATAGTTGTTTACTTCGTAGTTTTTTTTTAGAGTCTCCTATTCAGGGTATAGTCGACTCTGGAGGGAGGGTATAACGGGCGCGTGTTTCGAAACGCACAATAGCCCGTAAACTCGAAAACCGCACAATCACGTGATTGCGCGCAACGTCGCGAAGGGCCGCGAGACACCGAGTCTCGCGCAGTCCGTCGGGAGCCGTACGAGCGTGAGTACGTGCGACGAGATAAAGAGCGAGAGAGAGAGGAACGAGAGAACGTGTGTGAACGAGTGAGCGAGTGAGAGAGAGTGAGAGTGAGAGGGAGTGGAAGTGAGATAGAGCCGAGGGCACGATCAGCCACCCCGGGGCGAGACACCGCCCGTGGAAAGAGCCCGTCTTCGCCGTCGCCACGCAGCCAGGAGGACACCTCCGAGAAGGCGAGGACGAGTGAGAGAGCGAGAGCGAGAGCGAGTGACCGGGAGAAGAACCCGGCGGCGCACGTTTGCGCAAAGTAAGTTTTTGTTACTTCTCTCGCAGTGCTGAGCTTTCCCGCTATAAGCTCAGCACTCTAACAAGCGCGTAGGATAAGCGGTCGTGGAAACGCTGTCTGGCCTCCTCGTGCGCGAGATTCTCCCGTGGAGCAACGCGAGTTGCCGATCGGCGCGTCCTTCCCGTGTATCGCGAACGCGCCGTGTTATAGCGTGCGACCCCGAGGTCGCCCGTATTACTCGTCCTAAACTTTGTTTGTTTGTAGCGCATCCGAGCGCTTGTACATATCGTTGTAAATATTAGTATTTAATATATTTAACTGTAAATTCTTACTCTCACGCGTGTTTATTACTAAATCCCCGTATTCCTATTCCCGCTTACCCAGCCGCCTCCGCGGGCACGTTAGCATTTTAGCTAACGTGCATTCTGACGGCCGAGCCTCGTGTTCCAACGACGGGCACAAGCAACCACAAGCACGCATCTTTCACGCGGCTTGTACAAATCTACCCGAGTGCGACTCGGTCCGGCGATTCTCCACGCGGCGGAGAATCGTCCTCGTTGTTTACGGCGCATCATCACCGAGATACCGCGGTTGCACCACGGCTATAGCCCGTGCGCGGTATCGCGGCATCGAGGGGCACGGCAGCGCGGCGCGAGGCCCGCGCAGGTAAGTCCTCACCTCGAAAGCGGTGCTCGACGAGGAGCACGCGCTAGAATCGCCCCGTTACATTATATATAATAGATAATACATTGAAATAGTTAATTATTACGACAATTAATTTGTAATTAATAAAATCATACTCACATCATTATTCTGGGCAGAATACTGCTCCTCAGCCTCATCGTAATTATACTAAAATGTAATATGAAATTATGTATACAAGTAAACGTGCACAAGAAAAAGAACTAAATTTTCGATATGGACAAAGTCTTGCTACTTGTTTTTGTACAAAATGTATCTCCGATTTTAATCTTAATAAATACAACATTTATAGTAATATTTTTAATTTTTTAGGATGATTCAATGCTTTGATACTACGAACGTGTAAATATAAACGTTATATCAAAATAAAAAGCTAATATATTTAGTAAAATCATGAAAAATTTCATCCATTTCTTAGTATCGTTTTAAAAATTGATCCATTTCAGAGTAGAATCATAACAATGATTATTTTCGACATTGTATTAAATTATTTTAATATGATTATTTCTCCCAGATATCTTATCATGCATTTAATAAAATTTCAAATAACTAAGTTAAAAAAGGGATCATTAAGCTAACATTTATATATAATAGATAATACATTGAACTAGTTAATTATTACGACAATTAATTTGTAATTAATAAAATCATTCTTACATCATAATTCTGGTCAGCCCATTGTCCCTCTCCAGTTTCATCGTAATTATACTGAAACATAATAATCAATTGTGAATACAACTAAACGAAAGTATATCATAGTCAAAAAAATGTAGATATATGCTCATTAATAAATAGCATGGGTAATCTACTAATTATTAATAGTTGCACAAGAAAAAGAATTAAATTTTCGATATGGACAAAGTCTTGCTACCTGTTTTTGTACAAAATTTATTTCCGATTTTAATCTTAATAAATAAAACATTTATAATAATATTTTTAATTTTTTAGGACGATTCAATACTTTGATATTACGAACGCGTAAATATAAACGTTATATCAAAATAAGAAGCTAATATATTTAGTAGAATCATGAAAAATTTCGTCAATTTCTTAGTATCGTTTTAAAAATTGATCCATTTCAGAGTAGAATCATAACACTGATTATTTAAGGCATCGTATTAAAGTATTTTAATATAAATATCTCTCCCAGATATCTTATCATGCATTTAATAACAATTCAAAATATCTTGATCAAAAAAGGGATCATTGAGCTTACATTTATAGATAAAAGAAAATACATTTAACTAGTTAATTATTGCAACGTTCAATTTGTAATTAGAAATATCATACGTACATCATAATTCTGGGCAGCATACTGCTGCTCTGCAGCCTCATCGTAATTACGCTGAAATGTTATAACAAATTGTAAATATAACTAAACGAAAGTGTAGATTAAGTAATGAGTAACACACTTATTAATCATTAGCATGAACAATTTAGTAAGTAGATGATGGCGCAAAAACGTAATTTAGCGCTCTATACAAAATGTACAAATTAATTTAAAAAATTACTTAATCGAAAGTGCGAGTTTAAAACTAATGAAAATTAAATTTTCAAAATATAAAGATATATTTACACGAAATGTAATATTTTAATTACAGAATTTTAATACAGTGCGATAGTCACCTCATTTAGTTGTTTATTGTTGTCGGGTTCAACTTGCTGCTGTTGCTGAAATACAATCATTATTACAAGACGATATAGAAATGCAAGAAGTATATTTAAAAAGAAATCCGTTATTGATTGTAATGTACCTCTTGTTGTTTTGCCGGTTGTTTAGTCGCGGCTGTTATTTTTTTTGTTTGAATAGGTGCTTAGATGGTCCAGCGGTTACTTGCAATTGATTCTGTAACCGTTATGCAAGCATTAATACTATAAAATTTTCAAGGTAAATTTAAGGACAGCTAATTTTTTACGTATATTAACATTGGTATACAATGTGGAATTTAAAATAAATGGGTTTGTCGCTATTGCAAAAAATATTAGTGTTAAAAAAATGCTAAATAGCAAAGGTTCGTGTGATAAGATAAAAATACAAACTCAAAAATCAGTAATTTAGTGAATGTTTCTAATTTAATGATGTCAACAAAATATTAATTGCAATTAATTATTAATAGTTTTCAATTTAATCGAAGTACTTACATCGACATCGTAGCTCTCAGCCACCTTTGTATTCTTTTTGGCTGCCGCTAAAGAAATGTTGCGCTGTAAAAATGAATGAATTGTTAATATTGTATTTTTTGTTTACTCCTTCATTGTTGTTATTTTAAATTACTATTTATTATTTGGATATATACAAAAAGAAGAATTTCCACTAACTACCATAAGTCAAAAATACTAAATATGTATTTTCCTTATTCCCAGTATGACAACAATACCAAAAATTAATTTAGCCCCTATAAATATAAAATACGAAAAAGTATTAAAAATTTTTTTTTTTTAGCCATTAGCTATA
Source organism: Theocolax elegans (assembly GCA_026168455.1). Taxonomy (NCBI): domain Eukaryota; kingdom Metazoa; phylum Arthropoda; class Insecta; order Hymenoptera; family Cerocephalidae; genus Theocolax; species Theocolax elegans. The sequence continues at coordinate 14,058,029 of CM047427.1, read as the reverse complement.
TTTATAAAACGTTACTTTAGCGTACAACCCCTTTGGTAAAAAATAATACTCCAAAATCCCCTATACGTAAAAATACTAAAAATTAATTCAATATAAACTACCATTTGTCATAAAATCAATAAATTAATCTCTCATAAGCTCCGATAGTTTAGATGTACTACAAATTAATTTTCCATTGATTTAATTATGATCAACATTTTAAAAATCAAACATTATTAAACAAAAACTTTAAGGGCTCAAAATTTAACCCTAATATTTATTATTCCCTAATTGTAAGTGCTAATAATTAAAAAATCGTTTACCTCATTACTATCCACCTTCTTTACCACCGACTTTATTCGGCGAATAAATGGTTGGTGAGGTGCCAGTGGACGTACAACTATTGGTCGACTTTGCTTCTGTTAATAAAATGTATATTTACTAATTAGATAGGCTGTTTTAAATATTTTTATGCAGTTTGTAACAATTTTAAGCAGTGACACACACACACACATATATATATATATATATTGTGACAATGTGCTTTGCACATGTAAAGAGCGAGCGTTTAGGAGAGTTCTGCTTCGCTCTCAATACAGTCGTCCACTCTACAACTAAATACAGCCCAGCATTTTTAAATTTCGGCAGAAACCCTATCCCAACAGCCCTTATACGAAAGTACCTAGAGTCCTCAGACCCCCCTCCAGCACCAAATACAGCAGCATGGATCGAAAGATTACATAGACTTCCAGCAATATATGATCTTGTTAGAAGACATATAGACACAGCAGTGGCTAGACAAGCTAGACACTACAATAAAGGACGCAGATTCGTACAATACCATGTTGGCGATCGAGTATGTCGACGCAATAGGGTATTGTCCTCAAAAGATAATCATTTTACAGCAAAAATGGCACCAATAAACATAGGCCCCGCAAGAGTAGTAGAAGTAGTTTCGGCAAACTATTATATTGTTGAAGACGAAGATACTAAGCGGAGGGTCAAAGTCTATGTAAATGATCTTAAGCGTTATATCCCTCCTAGAAACGTTATCTCACCTAAAATGCATTCTCCCCCTTCGCAGCGTCCAATAGCACAAAATATACAGCAAAACCACCCAAGTAGCAATAACCCACCTAGAAAGCGAGGTAGGCCCCGAAAGATTAATTAAAGCAAGTAAAGAATAAATTTGAAGAGGTAAATTTTGGAAAATAAAAAAGAATCAAACCTGATAATAGCAACGGGTAAGTTTAAGCAAGATTAGAAAATAAGAATAAGTATTTCCCCGTAGAATGGAAAGAATGGGAAGAGGCGCGTCAGCGACGCAGAGAGCCCGTGGCCGTGGCCGCTTTACCGTACGGCCCACGGAGCTGAGGAGACCTGGGCAGGACCTGGAGGGGATCCTGGAAAGATTAGACTTAGCTGATGAACCAGCAAACACCCCTCCAGGAGCAGGCCAACGTACACCCTGCCCAGGCACCAGAGGATGCGTCAGGGGAGGGCGCCATCTTTGCGCCAACCCTGACTTCCGCCCAGCGGCACAAAGAACGGAGGTAGCAGCCCTCACCCCGATAGCCACCACCAGTACGAGCGTGACCCCATACAGCCCCCCTACAGCCACCCCCACACCGCCATCCCAACCACCTTCCCTTTATATCCCAGCGTTCCTTCCCCAACCAATTATTTCCCGCCCAGTCCTTGACCCGTCCACGGGCATGTACACTTATATACATGTGCCCGTGAACATGCCCCCTCCCTGCCCCGTGCCCAACCTACCCACACCCAGTACAGCTCCCTTGTCCCTACCCGCTCCCCCATCCCCCACCTCCCCAAAACCCGCTGCCCTGATGTCCCTCAAAATCCCAATCCTACAAATGCCCAAACCCAGCCACCAACATCCCCAACCCCACCACCCTTAATGTCCCAACCCATACAGCCTCCCACAACCCGTCCCCCTCCCATTTAACTCCCCTGCAGATCTACGCCGTCTGCTGCAGTAGGGGCAGCAGCAACATCGAGCGGAGTCATCCCCGCAGACGCACGTATGTCCCGGCCCGACCCGAGCGAATGCCGCCCGGGATGTTGGAATTGCGGGGGGCTGGGACATAGCTGGAGGAACTGCCCCTCCCCAAACGCAGTTTTCTGCAGGAACTGCGGGAGGAGGGGAGTTTTCTCCAAAAACTGCCCCCGCTGCGCAGAGGGCTATTGGGAGATGCAGAGGAAAATGGGAGGGAGGAAATAAATCCCCTCCCATACAGCTCCCCATAAAACTTCACCCCACATACACTTCCCGATATTATAAGATTAAAATTTTGTTAGTTTTATATGAATAAAATTATATATACAACATAATCCATGCAGTATAATTATTAAGACCCCAATCCAAAATGACAAATTTTCCCAATCAATAAGGGTGGTGATTATAAAGCAGAGCAAATAAACAAATAATTTAGATTATATGTAATGATTAAATGAATCGGTAAAAGAAAGAGTTTAAAACAAGGAACTCACAAGCAGCAGAAGGTAATAATCCACCACACCTTATTAATTTTCTTTTTGTATTTTATATTATTTCATGTTTATGATTTTATTATTTTTCATTAATTCCTAAATTATATATTAAATTATATAACAGAATGAGTATGACTGCCATTTATGTAAGTATGAGGTATGAGAGTATCGCGAGTAGGGATAGAGCTCTCAAAAATGCGAATATTCTATATTAGTATGTATATTTTATGTATTGGGGCCAGTCGTCGTTATATATTAAGTAATTCTAAATTATTTAAAAGCAGCTAAAAAGTTATACACCATACAGCGCGTATACATACACAGATGTGCAGCCAAGCAGCTAGTCAAGGAGACTATACACTTATACCCCGTACAAATAGCGCCGGCTATTTGCATAGTTTTAAGTAAGCAAGCGTAATTACCCCCACCAACTTTAGCTACATAAGCATAAAAAATTTTAAGCAAAATAGTAATTAGCAGCATTTGTTATATTTTTTTTTATTAGCTTAGCGTTAATGTCTGCATTTTATTGAAATTACGACTTCCGCGTAATTTCGGTTTGGTGGGGGGGAGTTGTGACAATGTGCTTTGCACATGTCAAGAGCGAGCGACTGAACCCCTGACAAACACCTACCTACCCGGATAAGCTAAACGAGTCCCTAGCTATACTACCTACCCATATACTATTTCCTAATTACCTACCCGCACATTAACTACGTCCTACCTACCCTCACAGCCTAATAACCCCACCCCAAGCGCAACACACACACATGCAGCCGAAGCACTAGGTGATCCTGGCGAGGAAGTCCTGAGCGAGCATAGAAATCAGGAGGGCTCCTTCGGGTCTAACTCAACAGCATAGATGGATCAAGGGAGGCTGTCGAGGAATGAGCCTAGAGGACACTCCTCAGCTCTACAGTGCAGCAGTCAGGGCGATGAGATGGTACCCAGGCAGGAAGCCGAAGAACCTCCAACGCCAAGCAAGATACAGCTGTAAAAGAGATGTTTATAAGAACAAAAACACAGCAATAGGGTAAGGAGCAAGGAAGAGGATAAATTGCCATAGCCAAGAAGACACAAGACAAGGGAAGATATGTACAGCTGTATATAATTACTTCAGCTGTACAAGGAACAGTATAGGACAAAGAGGTTAGGTTGCTGTACACAAACAACGTGTACAGCAGACCTTGCAAAATACTAAACACCTGAACACGCACACTAGCGTGACCCCAACACTGAAGGAATTACCTGGAGTAGTTGAAGACCTGGGACCGGTCGTTCTGGTACGTCGTCGTCGTGGAGAGATGATCGAGGCGGCGTCGGGCAGCAATGCAGCGGCGGGTGAGCTTCGTACCTGAAACTCACGCCGTACCAATTAGTTGAGATAAGCAAGACGGAACGACGTAATAATTACCCAGGAGGAAGTCCTACAGCATCGCCGAGAGGTACACTGCACCAGGTCAACAAACACCATACAGCCGATTCGTACCGATACAGCCTGAACACTGCGGCACTCGACACGCTCGCACGACGCGAGATCGAGGTGCCGCGCACGGGTACGTACTGCGCAGGCGCGCGGTACGAACACGGGACTCTCGAGCACGCCGAGAGTCAGAGCTCTGCGGTCCGCCGTCCTAAACGGATAATACCGACAAGGTTAATAAGTAGCTAGCGAGAGAGATAGAGAGAGAGTGACATCGCCATTGATGGACGAGTGCCGATTCCTCCAATAAAGGTTGGTGAATTATTCACTCTAGCTGCGTACGGTACCGCCGAGTACCCGTACTAGTGTGTGCGAGATCCTGGTCCCCTCCTTCCCCTTCCCCTCCTTACAGCATAACCCGGTGCGGCGAGAGTACTGCTCTGTATATAGTGTCCGGTTAAGATAACCCGCGTGTTATCGTTATTCGTCGCGTGTTAACGCGGCTGGCGCCCACCTTTTCACTTAATTGTTTATTAGAATAAATATTTGTTTTATTTATAATACATAGTTGACTCTAATTGACCTGCACCCTGATCCCCAGTGCAGCGTCACAATATATATATAGTTCTCCTGAATTTTTTCAGATTTCTTTCGGGACCATTATTTTAAGTTACAGACAAAGTTGACATTTTAGCACTTTTTTGCATTATATACCGATTTTCATGAATTTGTAGCTCCCAGAGGGATGCATTTTTCCCTAAAAACATAAATATGACTTTTTTTGTAAAATTTTCTGAACTTTTCATTAAAAATACTTTTAAACACATAGATGTATGATGTCACACGGAGAGAAATCTGTTACTGTTTTGGTATGAACTTTACCAATACATTTATAGTATTACGTTTACTTGCCATAAACGTAACGAATGTAGAGTTAATAGTAAGTTATGCCCCGCGAGAAAAAAGTCTGAGAGTGTTGCCATCTACGTTCGTTTTCTATGACTAATTTCTATTAAAGCGATAGAATAAAGTCATCGATCGTGCAATGTGATTTTCTCAAAACACGTGTTGCTTTTATGGTATGGACTTCTGATAGAAAACTCATCCGAAATATATGCAGATTAAAAACTTAATATTACATATGTATACACATTATATACGTATCTATTTGTATAAAATTTCAATAATTATAGAAACAAAGGGTTAATTACGTTAATTGTACATATTTCAAAATCTTTTACATTTGATTTTGTTTTTGTACAATATTTTAAATAAGCAAAAAATGAAATCTTGAAGAAACTGATAATTAACCTATAATTATACATCTATTCATTAAAATATAATTTATTTTTAGTAACAATTAATAAGAAAACTTAACATAATAATTGAAAAAATAAACTATAATAAATAAATATAAACGAAAAAATATAAAGTATTTTTTTTTACAGCTTTTACATAGAAACGTAAATTCACATCGGAGCTGTTACTAAAATGGCAACAGCTTCATGTGAATAACGTGTGAACATAGGGACGCATGTTTGGTATAGCGCGCATACGTAAAACTCAACTTCTTCGAATGTTAAGGGTAAGAAGGTTATACTTATTACGCGTTTACACTTTCTTACTAAGAACTCTCGATCAAGTTACATTTATTGTTTGCAATTGATGCTATTGCCGTATGTAATGGATCGAGCGAAAATATTATATGTTTTCATGCGATAACTGCAACATATTTCTCTCCGTGCATGCTCTTGTAAGCCATTTAAACCTTAAATAGTGAAAATCAGCAATTCTGCTCCGAACTCTGGAAACCTAATACTGTCTAAAAGATGTCTTTTAATAGTCAGAAACTGCCTATAAATTTCCAGAGTGATTCTAAATCATTAAGATCACTTATGGTCAAAATATCTGGGAAAAGTGCCCGGAATACTAATAGAAATTTATATTTGTTAATTATAACGATGAATCTATTAGCATGATCATTGCAAAAAAATAATGGAAAAAATCTGAAAAAATTTAGGAGAACTACTGGACACCTCTAAAATATATTCCCACAGTTATAGTAATACTTCAGACTCATAACAAATCACACGAAGTCCATAGTTCAAATCTAAAAAAAAGCTACGTCAATTAATTTTTTTTCAAAAAATCTATTGTTTACATATTTACGTTAAATTTTATACATTTGCATTATTATCCACATTAGCTTGTTGTTAAAAAATAAATTTTTATTGTTTATTGTTTTTATTATAACAATTTTTTGAATACTCAGTAACAAAAAAATATATAAATATTAATTGATTATTGTCGCATTAATTTTCCAAAGATTTGTAAAATTTATAGCCTAAAAGAAATATATAATAATTTACTATATCATAGAAATACAAAAACTAATTTCCCATTAGACACTATAAGTTAGTAATCCAAAAAACTAATTTACTAAATTCCTTTATATTAGGAAAATAAAAAAATAATTTCTTTTTAAAACATCATAACTTAGAAATACAAAAACTCGATTCTCATAAGATTTGATAAACTACATATACGAAACAACTAATATCCTATAGGCCCACATAAGCTTGTAATATACAAAAATTAATTATAAAGCACCCACCACTATTACTACATTTACCACAACAACTTATTAATCGTTGATGTTTCCTGTAATATATAGTAACTAATAGAATCTAATAGAAACTTTACCTCACTTTCCACATTTTTGTCATTTGATGACGACAGTCGACTTGACCTTCTTGCTTTCTGTTAAATTGAGAATAAAAAATTAATATAAGTAATTGTATTTATTAATCAATAATTACACTTATTTTAATTGTGCAAAGTATCATAATTTTTGGCTACAGATTAAAATGATATATTAATTAACTAAAAAGTTTTTTAATGTTGACTCATTTATTATTTTAAATTTCAATTTATATATTCGACAATAATAATATGATATCTATTAATTACACCTAGCGCAGATTCTTGGTCGCTAATGCTCCCTCGGTGGAATTATATTGGCGTTTCGCAAATAGATATAAAAAATATTATATTAATACTTAATGTATTTGTTGAAATATAATATGTACATTTATATTGTTATATACCCAAGTTCAAACCAAGTTCAATATTGTACGCTAATCATGTATAGTGTGAAGCACGCCAAAATAAGTGAGCGTGCTAATGAGTGTGAGTGGAGACATACTTGTAAGTCTCCCCTCTCCAGTATGTATGTGAGTACGACTATACTGCGAAAGACGTCGGACAATACGACGCTCTCACTGCTACTCGAGCTCTCTGGCTTGAGCCTTCGCCAAATAAACACGTCGATGTATATAAGATGTATTAGTTAAATAAATCCAAATCATTATTAAATAAAATTCTCTCCATTTTATATCCACACCTCAACAGATTATGTAAATATAATTCGCTACATTTGAATATTTTACGATATTCGTCAATATTATTTACATTATTACGAGATTTACTTGAATGAACATAATTATACTTTTTTTAACATACATAAATTTCAACAATAAATCGATGAGACGTGATATAATTCAATTAAATTCGATATTCTTCGATATAGATTCATCCGATTAACTCTACTCACTATTTCGAGCTTAATCGAACCCTAAAAATTATATCGAAATATGTTCCTTTTGCATATTTAAATAAATAATTTTACGAGTCTGAAAATCCAACGCTAAAACGCAGCACTGTTAAAAAAAAATTATTTGTATCTTTCTGTAAATGCGTACACAACTTGGGAATGAATTCAAAATACTAAATTAAATATGAATACAATCGCACCTCCGGCACCCTTAAGGGGATGTCGGACCCAGAATATGGTCATTTTGTACTTTTTTTATAAATAAATTAATAAAGTATTTAAAAAACGCTGCACGTCAAGCCCTTAGGTATGTTTTAAATAAAATACCCAAATTATTCCAGCTTTTTAAATCCATAATTTGATCACGATTTTTGGGTTGAAAGATTATGCTTTTTTGGACTAATAATTACAGACCAAACATTATTTACTCAATTATTATTTAAAAAATGCTTTTTCATTAAAAAATCAAAACGTCAAGTCCTTTCTTATGTTTTCAACCTTCCGTATGAGTTTTTTCAGATTTTTAATGCAATATTTTAGATATAACTTTTGGGTTGAAAGGTGCAAATTCATGTAATTTAGGTCCGACATCCCGTTAAGGGAAGAAATCATGTCTAAATATTATATAAATTTTTACTCCGTTTAAAATTCCTAGTGCCCCACCAGATTTTTATACACGACTTCCTCTAGGTGTCAGTTGATCGTGCAATCATTTTGAATGAAATCGCACCCCCGGACAACCTACGGTAAGGGATGAAAGCTCTGGAACATGGATTATATTTTTCTTACACCGACTAAAAGTCGTAGTGCCCCGCTAGATTTTTGTACACCATTTTCTTTTGATATCAGCTGATAGTACAACTTTTCTGAACAAAATCGAACATTTGGACGACTTACGGTAGGGGATGAAATCTCGTGAAAGTGGATTATATTTTTTTTGCACCGATTAAAATTCGTACTGTCCCGCTAAATTTTTGTACACAGCTTTCTCTATAGTGCGATTTCGTTAAAAAATATTGTACGATTATCTGACACCTAGAGGAATTTGTGTACAAAAATCTGGCGAGGTACTACGAATTTTAGTCTGTGTAAAAAAAATATAATCCATTTTCACGAGATTCCATCCCCTACCGTAGGTTGACCAAGGGTGCCATTTTGTTCAGAAAAGTTGTACTATCAGCTGACACCATAAGAAACTGGTGTACCAAAATCTAGCGTGTCGCTACGAATTTTAATCGGTGTAAAAAAAAATCCATTTTCACGATATATCATCCCCTACCGTAGATCGTCCGGGGGTGCCATTTTGTTCAGAAAAGTTGTACTATCAGCTGACACCATACGAAACTGGTGTACAACAGTCTGGCGGGGCACTACGAATTTTAGTCTGTGTAAACAAATATAATCCATTTTTACGAGATTTCATCCCCTACCGCAGATCGTCCAAAGGTGCTATTTTGTTCGGAAAAGTTGTACTATCAGCTGACACTATAAGAAACTGGTGTTCCAAAATCTAGCATGTCGCTACGAATTTTAATCGGTGTAAAAAAAAATCCATTTCACGAGATTTTATCCCCTACCGTAAGTCGTCCAGGGGTGCCATTTTGTTCAGAAAAGTTGTACTATCAGCTGACACCATAAGAAACTGGTGTACAACAGTCTGGCGGAGCACTACGAATTTTAGTCTGTGTAAACAAATATAATCCATTTTCACGAGATTTCATCCCCTACCGCAGATCGTCCGGGGGTGCTATTTTGTTCGGAAAAGTTGTACTATCAGCTGACACTATAAGAAACTGGTGTTCCAAAATCTTGCGTGTCGCTACGAATTTTAATCGGTGTAAAAAAAAAATCCATTTTCACGATATATCATCCCCTACCGTAGATCGTCCGGGGGTGCCATTTTGTTCAGAAAAGTTGTACTATCAGCTGACACCATAAGAAACTGGTGTACAACAGTCTGGCGGGGCACTACGAATTTTAGTCTGTGTAAACAAATATAATCCATTTCACGAGATTTCATCCCCTACCGCAGATCGTCCGGGGGTGCTATTTTGTTCGGAAAAGTTGTACTATCAGCTGACACCATAAGAAACTGGTGTACAACAGTCTGGCGGGGCACTACGAATTTTAGTCTGTGTAAACAAATATAATCCATTTTCACGAGATTTCATCCCCTACCGCAGATCGTCCGGGGGTGCTATTTTGTTCGGAAAAGTTGTACTATCAGCTGACACTATAAGAAACTGGTGTTCCAAAATCTAGCGTGTCGCTACGAATTTTATTTTAATCGGTTGAAAAAAATAATCCATTTCACGAGATTTTATCCCCTACCGTAAGTCGTCCAGGGGTGACATTTTGTTCAGAAAAGTTGTACTATCAGCTGACACCATAAGAAACTGGTGCACCAAAATCTGGCGGGGCACTACGACTTTTAGTCGGTGTAAAAAAATATAATCCATTTTCACGAGATTTCATCCCTTACCGTAAGTCGTCCGGGGGTGCGATTTTGTTCAGAAAAGTTGTACTATTAACTGACACCATAAGAAACTGGTGTACCAAAATCTAGCGTGTCGCTACGAATTTTAATCGGTGTGAAAAATATAATCCATTTCACGAGATTTCATACCCTACCGTAGGTCGTCCGGGAATGCCATTTTGTTCAGAAAAGTTGTACTATCAACTGACACCATAAGAAACTGGTGTAGAGAAATCTGGCGGGACACTACGAATTTTAGTCGGTGAAAAAAATATAATCCATTTTCACGAGATTTAATCCCCTACCGTAAGTCGTCCGGGGGTGCCTTTTTGTTCAGAAAAGTTGTACTATCAGCAGACACGTAAAGAAACTCGTGTACAAAATGGCACACAACGTACTCCACAATGATCTCCAATATATTTCAACTACGCGTGATTAATTCTAGAAATAGCATAATTACAAAGCATTTTCCCCTATTACTAGTATGTTGTTCGCTATTTTGGAAATGCTCTGGACATAGAAATATTTTGAAAAAATTCAGATAACATGTTACATTTACTGTCTTACATATATTTCAAATACTCGTGGATAATCCTATAAATAAAATAGTTACAAAACATTTTCCGCCACTATTAGTACGTTGTCCGCCATTTTGGAAATGTTCCAAGACAGTCAGAAATCTTTCAAAAAATTGGCATTTTTAGCATTTTTTAACAATTTTTTTCTCAAAAACTATCAATTTTAGTTATATATGTTAAATGGAAAACATTATATATTTAAAGAACAATCATTGAAATTTAATAAATATGATAGATACCAATTTTATTATATTTTAGAATCGTAATAAAATTTAAAATGCATAAAAAGAAATGTACGTTTAAATATTTTTTAATGAACTAAATATTTTATTGCTAAATGATGTCATTTAATACTTGTAAATTTCCATATAAATTGTTTTAAATTTTATACTGATTTTAATTTTTTGATTGTCCACAAGAGAGAAGCAATATGAGTTAAAAAATCCAGAAAATTTATTTTCTCTCTTGAATTAATTTCTTGTATGTTGCAACTATTTAAAATGATTATTATTTTTTTTTCCTATTACTTAACGTAGAGTCTCCCACATATATACATGGGAAATTCCACGTGAAGTGGTCAGATCAAAATTTGAAAATGAACTAAATTTTGGGTACACACTGGAAATGTTTTTCAGAAAAAAAAATTTTGTTAGATAATTGAATCCAGTTAATTTTGCAATTAATTCTTTAAAACATGCTGTTTTAATAATTGTTGAATAAATAATTTTAAGTATCAGAATAATAATGTAAACGTATACTTCCTGTACGAACAATTTTATGCCGTTAGGGACCGAAATTAAAACATTTTTTTTCTGGCGCCCCAAGCCGCATTTGCTCCCGATGCGGCTACTTTTTATGCGGCTAGATTGACTGTTTTAGTAAGAAGATGTACCAAACACTTGCGTTTAGAAAAAAAAAATTGACGAATATCGAATTTTCTTTAAGCAGAAGTGTGAAAACCGGATTATGGCGACAGTAACTGATATAGCGTTTATTCACTGTTTTTTTATTAGATATACAAAGCTCTGGAGTTTTTCATATCTGGACAATGCATCAGTATGAATATATTTAATTATATGCATACTTTTAAAATTAAAATTTGATTAACATTATAACTAAGAACTGTTATGACACAAAACTTGGTATAAAATCCTTCAGTACAAAATTGTAACCAATTTTATAGTTGAAAATAGTTTGACAAGTACGAAGGATATATTTTAAATTAAAATTATAGCTTAGACGCCTCGAAATAGATCTTCTGCTTTTTTAAACCTTAACAAACTGTGCAGAAGTATTCCCATGCACACTTACGGGCCACATACTAAGTTTTATAAATGAGCAATACATTGATTTAAAGATATTAAACAATATTTATATTTTTAAATTTAAAATCTGATTAACATTTTTACTAAGGACTGTTATGACACATGCACACTTACGGGCCAAATACTAAGTTTTATAAATGAGCAATAAATTGATTTAAAGATATTAAACAATATTTATATTTTTAAATTTAAAATCTGATTAACATTTTTACTAAGGACTGTTATGACACAAAACTTGCTATAAGATCCTTCAGTACAAAATTGTAACCAATTTTATAATTGAAAATAGTTTTACAAGTACGAAGGATATATTTTAAATTAAAATTATAGCTTAGACGCCTCTGGTTTCTGATCAAAATAGAGCTTCTGCTTTTTCAAACCTTATCAAACTGTGCTGATATATTCTTATGCACACTTAGGGGTAATATACTAAGTTTTATGTATGAGCAATGCATTGATTTAAAGATATTAAACAATATTTATATTTTTAAATTTAAAATCTGAATAACATTTTTACTAAGGACTGTTATGACACAAAACTATAAATCCTTCAGTACAAAATTGTAACCAATTTTATAGTTGAAAATAGTTTTACAAGTACGACAACTTGGTATAAAATCCTTCAGTACAAAATTGTAACCAATTTTATAATTGAAAATAGTTTTACAAGTACGAAGGATATATTTTTAATTAAAATTATAGCTTAGACGCCTCAAAATAGATCTTCTGCTTTTTCAAACCTTAACAAACTGTGCAGAAGTATTCCAATGCACACTTACGGGCCACATACTAAGTTTTATAAATGAGCAATAAATTGATTTAAAGATATTAAACAATATTTATATTTTTAAATTTAAAATCTGAATAACATTTTTACTAAGGACTGTTATGACACAAAACTTGCTATAAGATCCTTCAGTACAAATTTGTAATCAATTTTATAGTTGAAAATAGTTTTACCTAGTACGAAGGATATATTTTAAATTAAAATTATAGCTTAGACGCCTCTGGTTTCTGATCAAAATAGATCTTCTGCTTTTTCAAACTTTATCAAACTGTGCTGATATATTCTTATGCACACTTAGGGGTAATATACTAAGTTTTATGTATGGTCAATGCATTCGTTTAGATAGTCAGTAAAATATTAATTTCAAATTTAAATGTGATTATTTGATATTTGTGTCATGTAAACTTTAATTCAATTTAAATTTACTTAGAATAATGTATAAGAGGGCGAAGAAGCAAAAATTAATTATTATTTATTAATGAATTATTAACATTTCTACATCCCTGATTCTGTATATATTCTGTTTAGCACGCTATACTATTTTTTGTTAATCAACAATTAACATCTATATTATGGGAGCAGTAGCAACCAAGGTAAATCTTTTGAGTATTTATTATTTTAAAAATAATAAAGTAATTAATCGTATTATTTTACCTTTTCCTGTTGTGATTGCGTTAAAGCTGGTGAGTGACTTCTATTTTCTAGTTTTTTCTGCTTTTCAGCCATATTCTGTCATCAATAGAACAATAAACACATTATTACATAAATACAAATAAGCAGGATTAAACGATACAATTAAATTTTGAAGCTATGAAGACAAGCCATATATTACAATATATATACATTTGACATAAAAAAGTAGAAAATTATTATCATCTTACTTACCTTTGTTTTTGTAATATTTATAATATTGTTGTTCTACTTTATTTGTTGCAAGTCGGAACTGTTCAAAATTGTTTGATAACGGAAAATAAAAGAATTCTTTTGACTCTGGTTTCTGCAGGGTTCCAACTTAAAAATTTTAACTACATTCCGATAGACCATACGTGACTCATATTTAGCAATAAAATTTTAATTTGCTGTCAAATTTAATTTTACGATTGATTGTAAATTAATCATTATTGTTAAAACTTATTGTTATAATATTATTACGCTTAAAAAATATTTTTGCTGTTATTATTCTGATAACGAAACCGTTAGTGACGGTCACAGTCAATCAGAATAGACTTTTACATATCAAATATATGTACATATATACAAGAACTCTATTGTTTAAACTTTCACTATATGTAAACGTGTTAGCAGAATAAAAACTGTATTATACTGGTTTTCTGTACTTATAACTTACCCTGGAAAATTTTTGGGCACTGTAAATAGCGCTTATACATAAATTGTACGGAAACCATATTGGCGCTACTGTGTCCCGTTGGTCAGTATTTTAAAACTCGAACCGCCGATACCGCTGACGCGCAAACCAGAATATTGAACAACTATAAATTAAACTTTATACAACTCTTGGTATTATATTTTTTAAAACAACTTGATAGCGCAAAGTTTGTATTATATTTTCATTAGTATAAGATTTATTGTATAATTTTTAAATAGAAGTATGTTAAATTGCATTCAACCGCGTTATAAGTTGCTTAACATTTTACTTCTATGGTTTTGTTTTGACTCAAATTCAAAGATTACTTCAATATTTACTTCTGCAGTTTTATTTGATGAAAGAAATTTGAATAAAGTATAAGTTAATTTTTGTATTTAGAATTACTTTTGTCCAATTAATTTTTATAACAAAACAAAAATATAATAAGATTAATAATAAAACAATTTTCACTTTTTGCAATTTCTTATAAATAATTTTTCTTCTTTATACAACAAAAGACTGAAAAATATTGCATTCTTATTTTTTATAAGTTATTGATATTTTATAAATTTAAATATACATTTGTAATACATAATTTTTAGCATTATTTGATTAAAATTGTGATAAAAACATTACGATTTTAAAATTTTTTATTGTTTATTATGAACAATATATTACAAGATGGTGTCAAATGTATTTTCTTATTTGAGTAATTTATAGAGGTAAAATTGCATAATTATACGTAAAATTGTATTTAAACTAATGGCATTTACTTTGAAATATTAAATAATGTAAACCACAATTCGAAAGAATGTTGAGGATGATAGTGAAGAATGTTAAGAACAGCAGCTATATACTTATTACAAGACGGTAGTTATATTTTCGCATTCCATATACGAATAGCATTTAATTTTTTTTCAAAAAACAAATAAAAGGTTCAGATTCATTTCTTATTTTACAATTGTATTTCATAGTTTATACATAATTGAGTCATAAAAGAAAATTAAGATATATACTCATAGTAAATAACTACACCTTTTTTAATGTTAATAATTCATATTATTGATAATATCAATAGCTATTAATTATATTAACCAACCCAAACCTCCTCTCGTCTAGCTCTATAATAAAAATAACATAACAGAATAAAATTTAGAAAATTTTAATTTTTGTTCCTTATTATTATTTTTTTTTATAATTTAAATATATTATACACTAATAATTAATATTTAAAGTTAAAACATAAACATACAATACCAAAGAATAAATACAGCCGCAACAACTAAGTTCTGCAATAAGTAATCAAAAAGTATCTTGATAACGAAAAAAGTGTAGGATTATTCTAAAGAAATTAATATTGGAGAGATATAAAACGTTTTATATGTGATATAAAAATATGAAAATACATTAGTATCTTGAAATACCTTAAAATATCTTCTTGAAATATCTTAAAATATCTAGTAATTGAAAGCCAATAATTGGCCACCAATCGAAGTAGTT
This sequence comes from Theocolax elegans, assembly GCA_026168455.1. Classification (NCBI taxonomy): domain Eukaryota; kingdom Metazoa; phylum Arthropoda; class Insecta; order Hymenoptera; family Cerocephalidae; genus Theocolax; species Theocolax elegans. The sequence continues at coordinate 14,042,471 of CM047427.1, read as the reverse complement.
TAGAATAACCTATAATACAACTGCAAATTGAAATCTATGTCCGTTTGCCGAAGGTAGGAGGTGCGTGTACTCGCCGAGTCGAGCTGTGCACGCACCTTCTAGAGGGACCCGTCGTCTGCTAGTGCCTAACAAGCTCGGTCTATATTAAACAATTAATAAATGTTTTCAGATTTACGGATATTTAAGCATGTTTAATAAACTAATTGGATACATTTCGTAGTCGCTGACAAATAGCTATAAGTGGTCACTGCTCCCGTCTTTTTGCAGTACCCGAAAGTAGGAGGTGCGTGTGCTCGCCGAGTCGAGCTGTGCACGCACCTTCTAGAGGGACCCGTCGTCTGCTAGTGCCTAACAAACTTGATCGAGATACGGCTATACATGCAAAAATTTTTGCTACATATATATATGTACACCCATTTAATGCATATTAATTAATTAATAAATGCTAGTTATTGGCTTTAAATTTGCAAAATTTTAAGAAAACAAACATGACAATGCATATTGAAAAAAAGTTTATAAAAAATATGTGAATAAAGTTTTTTAATGCGATAATGACACACGTTGATTTTAGTAACTCACTATCAGCGTGCGAAAGTCGATAGGCAGTTAGGCAGATAGGAAAAATAGTACATGTAGTTGTATGTATAGGTGATCCTCTCACATATTTTTATAATTTATTAGTGAGTCGATATCATTTTTGTACATTTATATATTAGTATTTAAACATTGTTTTTCCTTGTTTATTGTTTGTGTGCTTGAATGCAGTACCCATTTTGAGTGGCACAATACGTAAAAAAGTCAAACGATTGAGCCATATGAAGTTGTTATTGTATATTACAAAATCTTTGAATCCTTTCCGAGTGAAGGTCATGGTAGAGTATGCAGCAAGTATTTTACTTGGAAGTCACCCCACCAGCAATCCACCCAGCGCGATCTTCATTTGTTATAATCCATAACATGTTCGACGATTGAAGCGTACGCAACATCAGTGAACGGTTTAAATAGTGGATATATTGTTTATTTGTCTAACGAATAAGATAAATAATATATTGAAAAAATAATTGAGCTAAAACACTTCTCGTGACAATGGTATCAATTGTGTCGAAGAAGAAAAGAACGCGATTTCTTTTTTCAATTTCTTTCTTCAAAGCGTTTCTCCAAATCGAAAAAGTGTACAGAAAGGTAATATTCTAATATTTTGCATATTGTAAGTAAATATTAAGATATACATAGGTTAAATAGAAATATCCAGTTTTATCTATCATTTAATAATAAAATTAAATAGTTACTACTTTTTTGGGAGGGTCTTCTTAAAGGCATCGTATAAAAAAGAGCGACATTAAATAAAATAAAAGAAAATTTGAAGTACTTTTGCAACCACCGTCTTTTTATATAATTTTGTTTTAAGATTTTTTCTCTGCTGATACCTCACTTTACATTATTTAGTAATGAGAATAATCAGTTTGCATATACGTATATTTACGCTTTAAAATTTTAGTATAAAAAATGAATGATACCATGAATACTTGGTCTGTAAAATAACAAAAATATTTATATATGGATATTTCTTTTTTAACGAGAGTCCCTAATTGGTGGGGTGTCGCGCGCGGGGACCAATGAGAGGAATACGAGCGGATCGGCGGCGATCGCCGCGGCGAATATCCCGATGCCGCGCGGGCAGTTGGATTTCGATCACCGCAGGGCTCACTGGTACTTCCTCCGAATAACGCGGGAATCGAGAGTGCTGTGTGGTACGAAGAGCATTGAGGTGTGAGGTGTGTAGGTGTGGTGAGTGCGAGTGAGAGAAGAGTAAGTCTTCCGGGGATCCCGAGATATCGAGGAACAACGTTGAGGCCGACTTCATTGGTGGACCGAACGAGTCTTTCCGAGAGAATTGGGAGACGGTGTCGAGTGGCGAGACAACGGCAGAGGAGGACTTTGGCGAGTTTCCGAGTAAGAGGCCGCAGCCCATACCAGGCCGGGAAAAAAGTAAGTCGTGTGTAATAAAAGGAAAAAAATAATAAGGCTCGACCGTGCAATCACGCGGGGCGCGTAGAATAAGATCGTGAGCGCGCGCGAGAGGGAGAGAGAGAGAGAGAGAGAGAGAGAGAGAGAGAGAGAGAGAGAGAGAGAGAGAGAGAAGAGAGTGTGTGTGTGAGTCGGTGCACGAGAGAGAGAGAAAGAAAGATAAATAACAATCGCGGTCGGGTAGTGCAGTGTCGTCACGTAAGTTAGAGAGAGTGAGAGTGAGAGTGATTACGCGGACGTGAGTGCCGATCGGGAATCGTGTAACGGCCGCGCGCGTGGATGCGCCGCCTTACACCGGGGTGATCGGGAGAACGAGCGAAAGAGAGAGAGAGGGAGAAAGTAAGGAAGTTGAAGGTGCCGGGAGTGCGAGTGGGACGCGCCGCGTAACCTCGAATCGTTCGAGTGTCGAGAAAGAGGGAAAGAGAGAGAGAAGGTGTGTGTGGGTGTGTGTGTGTGTATGAGATTGCCAGTAATTAATAACGATAGTGTAAATAATCGGATTTTGTATTGAATTATGTAATAAATGTTTGTAAATAAAATCAAATATGTTTATAAAACTAAACTTAAAAAATTATAATTTTTATTTATTTTTTAATCAAGAATGCATTCTTAACTCAATGGAATGCATCATTACCAATATTAATTCGAAATCTATGATACATAAATAGGAAAAGAATATATCCAAACGGGTCATAAATGAATACCGAGAATTATTCAATTCCCTCATTCCCCCGTTCGTAACACTTTATATTAAAGTTGGGTGTATGGGACATCTAATACACTATTAAAGAAGTAAAGTTGTGTTTACATTTTCGGCACTCTGAGAATGAATGCATGAGTAAATTACGGTATTTTTAACTTGGGCACATAGAGTTAGAAAAGTTACACAAACTCTTATCTGTTATTTCAAAAATACTTTTATTTGGGAATATTTAAGATTTAAGAAACAAATTTAAAAAACAAATTTAAGAAATAAATTTAATATACATTTTTAAGAGCGACTTTTATTATTAGAAGTAGTAGAGGGGCATCCGCATATTGTGGTATATGTTTGAGGTTAGTCGCAGATAGTGGAACATTGTTTAAATAATTCGAGACAATACGAAAAACAGGTTTCTCGCTTATAATTTTCAAACCGATACTCCTATTGAATAAAGTAAATCATTTTTATTCTGGGCCTTTAAAATATTTACAAGGTTATCCTTGTTACATTCGATTTTGATTATTATTTTTTTGCAATAAATAAAAGACTGTCAATATCAGTAATTGTTTCCAATATTATATAATTTAATAATTATTCTTTAGCTTCTGTTTTGCCTTATTTTACTTTTCAAACGTTATAATATAACGAATTATAAATGAAAAGTTGATTTTTAAACCGCAATTTGTTTTGAAATATACGAACTAAAACCAATTGTACATTTCGTAGTCGCCGACAAATAGCTCTAAGTGGTCACTGCTCGCGTCGTTGTGCAGTATCCGAAAGTAGGAGGTGCGTGTACTCGCTGAGTCGAGCTGTGCACGCACCTTCTAGAGAGATCCGTCGTCTGCTAGTGCCTAACAAACTCGGTCGAGATACGGCTATACATGCAAAATTTTTTGCTATATACATTTATATATGTGTACATCCTTTTAATGCATATTAATCTATCAATAAATGTTTTCAGATTTACGGTTAATGAAATATTTTTAAATAACGAATTATACATTTCGTTTACGGCGAGTATAAAAAGTTTCTTTATATCAAATGTACATATTGATCATTCAATTACTAGGGTTTTTTTTGTAAGTCTTAATCCATTACTAATTGCTGTATGATGCTTTAGAGCCAAGATAAATTTTTTTTCAAACAATAATTTCGATTTTGTTTATTTATTTTAAGAGTTTATACCTACAGATACTATAAAACAGTCGTTAAACTATAGAATTTGACAAAGAAATAGCAATAAACTATAGTATTTTAATAAAGTATTCATCAAAAGCAGACGTGCGTTCATTCTTATTAGCGACGCATAAAGTAAAAGTAGGAAGAGCATGCGACAGAATTTGATCCGTCTGTCAACTGCATTTTATATTTGAAAAAGCGAAAAAATTTGGCGATATTTCGGGATTTAATGATCTGATTTCCATGATTCTTTTTTTCAATTCTTTATAGCATAGAAAATAATAACAACGGTGTGGTCTAATTCTCAAACAAGACATAATTTTGCTGGGCAATATTATATACACTATACTGTTTACTATTGCAGCAAAGATAATTGTATTTGGATTTAATTATAAATTGATAAATAAATGAAAACTTTAGTAATAAATAAATAATTACTCGCTAGTTGCTATTTACGAAGAATATGTATATATATATACAATAGTTCGTATTTTTCGAGCTATAATTGTATTCTACAATTTAAATACTTATTCATTACTAACATCTACACTTATTTAATAAATTATTATTAAAATGTAAATACAGTATATGTGAATATGAGTAATGCACTGCCCTCCACATTCTTTTGCTTTATTGCTCGACAACAAAATGTCGTAGCTCAAAAAACCCGAGGGCATTCAAAAGAGCAGATTAAAACAATCAAAACATGCTTTTACCAAATTTAAAAAATTAGTAATTTTGTTTTTTAAAAGTATTAAAAAGAGATGAAAAATTGTAAAAATATGGTCTTTTTTAAAACCACTGCATTTTAGTTTCCGTTACGATAGTTCAAAAAATTAAGGGGCTTAAAACTCAATTTTTAATTTATTATATTTGTGTAAAAACATTTTTAAAAAGTTTTAATCTGCTCTTTCGAATGCCGTCGTATTTTTGAGCTATGATATTTTATTGCCAAGCAACCCGAGGAGAACCCTTGCAATTTGTTCTATAGGTGCACAAATGCACGTAGTGGGGAGTGTATCAGTATCATCTTCTATATATATTATATTAAAATGTCATTAAACATCCGTTCTCCGGTGTCCGGCGTCTGTCGGGCGGTGTCTGGTGGCCTGTATTCCACAAATTGCAAGAATTAAGCGTATGTGTGGACTAGAAGGGTTAACGCTGAATACGACAACCTGTCTTTATTTATCCCCCATGTAATGATAGATGTGGGAGGGGCAGTAGAGGGGGGGGGGATTAGAATAATTCCAAAAATATAAGATAGGGGTTTTCGATACAGGAAAATAACAATATGACAAACATTCTTTTTATCCCCCTTTTTAAAGATGACGGCAGGAGGGGGGGATTACAAATATAAGAATTCTAAACAAACTTTAATGGAAATTTTCGGTTACGGTGAATAATAATATGACAACCAATTTTTATTTATCCTCCATTTAATGGAAGATAGGGGAGGTGGTATATTATACATTGTTATTCAATTAAATTTCAAAATTATAATGTTAAAAAAAATATAAAAAATAGATTATAAATTTAATATAACTTCCACCGGGATTCCATCTGTTAAACGATAAATTCATAATTATGATTCCACTTATGATGAATAAGCTTTGACACGTGTACATTATTAACCGATTCACTGGTATTGTATCATATATGTACAAATTATTTTCGTCCCAATACTGGTAATGTATCATACATGTACAAATTAGATTTTTGTCTGATTTGGACAGCGGTTTGAATCCAAACTTTGTATAATAGGGTTTTTAGGTATGCTGAATCAGATTCTGTGGTCAGATTTGGAAAAATCAAAATGGCTGATTCAGAATGGCTACCCCTAAAGGTGCGTATGTGAAATAATGGATATATTGTAAAAATGTAAAGGCGTAGAAAAATGGTCTACCAGTATTGGGACGAAATCTAAAAAAAAGCCGTACCAGTGAATCGGTTAACTAACAGTTCAGTTGATTTACGTACGTTATATTCATATCAATAGTTTACATGGTGTTGCTAGTGTTGAATATTAAATAAACTAAAAGACGCTGTTCAGGAGATATAATGCACAAACACATCTACGATTACAATTCCAAATCTTTTGGAAAAAGTCGTACGTGAAGCTTAAATGACATGAAACAAACTTGAAATGATCAAATAAAAATTATCTTTGTGGGATCAGAAAAATCTCATTTATTTATAAACAAAATTAAAAAAAATCACAGATTATATTTATAGCAAAAAGAAGAGTATTACAGAGATTCTTGATTAAAAATAAATAAAAATTATAATTTTTTGAATTTAATACCCCGTTAAAACTAGACCAAGTATACAAGGTTTCATTCACTTTTTATACTAAAGTTAATTAAATCCTATTAATTAAATAATTGGTATATATTTTCTATATAAAAAAGGTGTTCATGGTATTTTAAATTGTTAAATATTATTATTTTCAATTGTTTAGATGCCCATTTAAATAAATTGCGATTAAAAGTATAATTGTTTAAGTGTAAAACAAGCCTTTGTTCAATCCAAAAATTCTGCTGAAATTATTAATTTAAAAATGGCCTGATATAGTTAACTTTGACAAACTGCTTTTCATATACTTAAAAAAATGAACAATATAGGTATTTTTACAATGTTTTGGATTTAGATTTATCAGAACATTCACACTGAACGAATACGAATTAAAAAATGAGCTTTGATCCGTCAATATACTACAGAATTATAAATAAAACAAAATAAAATAAAGGATTTTATACTTAACTAATGAATTCGAGCTTAAACTTCTTTATACTCTATTATTTTTGTCAGTATATTTTAAAAATCTTCATTCGAATCGTCAACTGTATTTAATTACAATAGTTTGAATATTTCATAATAGGCTCCTTCAAAATTTTCAGGAATGGTACGTTAAATTAGCCATTTTTAAAATCAAGATCAATTGGAGTTCTCTATTTACAGGTTAAAAGTTAATGTAGTATAATATCAATTCCTGGTTAATTACAATAAACTGTCTAAAATTAAGAGAGCATCAGAGAATTTTGGAGGTGAAGAAATTATGTTGCTCTCATATTGTTATAACAATAAAACTCTGCAGAGAAAAGTAAAATATTTGGTATATAAAATAATAATCTTTTGGTTTTGCATGTTATTTCACATTTTTAAACAAGCAAAATCAGCAGTATCCCACAATAAATTCTGATAATTTATATTTATACATGAACTATAATAGTTTATTTTCTATTTGTTACTATGCTGTATACAACATTTTCTCTTAGATTTAGTTAAATTGTAAAAATTATTGTTTAATTATAGCACGGGAGGGGAGAACTAATTCATTCTTTTGTTTTCAATGTTTGTCCTTGTTTTTTGAATAAAATATTAATATTTTTCTGCGGTTTGTTAAATTTTTTTAGTATTAAATTTCGTTTTGGGGTGTTTTAATGGGTTTGTTTTAAGTTGATAAAATATTCTTAAGTTTTAATAATACTTATAAATAATATTTTTCCTCTAATCGCGCTAACGTATCATATATACCATAGTGCGTAAAAGATTTTACAGCCTTATAACCCGTGTGGCGAGTCTTACGTGTCGGAGAAATTAATAGAAATAAATGGAAACTAATACAGATAATTTGAATGAAGAGAGAGAGAGAGAGAGAGAGAGAGAGAGAGAGAGAGAGAGAGAGAGAGAGAGAGAAGAAGTGTTGGCCCGGGCGCGCGCGATCAACGACACATTGAGTTTCGGCAATCCGACACCGCGGGTATTAGATGCACTGCACTTAATCACAGCTTGTGTTTACTTTCGTATATATTTCTTCTGCTGGAGTTTGTGTACTACGCGTTTCGAAGACGTTGGTCTCGATTTTCAAGTGGACGGTCGACGATATGGAGAATTTGTATACATCTTATTAGGATGTGTAGCGTTTCTATACATCCTAGTAATCGATATAATCACGCGCATACAGTCGGCCACGAATTTGGTTGCATTAGATGTATTTTCGAATTTAGCGTGCTCCGCGCGTAAGACTCGCCGTACGGGTTAGTAGGCTGTAAATAAATATATACAGTCGGCTGTGGCCGATTACAGAAGGTATACGTCCGCTCACATCGGAGTCCAAAAGTCGAGAGAGCGTCTCGACACAAAAATATCTTACAAGTAGTAGGAGAATAAGTATGTACAAGTAGTAGGGGAAGCATGCGCAATACATTGGTACTTGCGCGAGCTTCTCTCGTTACGGTAATTCGTCGTATTACATGAGATGATATTACAAGTGTCATATATAGTAGAGTCAAGATTATAATATTTACTAGATATTTCAACATCTATTTTTGTCATATCTTTGTAATTAGCTTATTTAACTGAAATAGAAGGGTGGTTCTCTGTGACATCGAAAATGACAAAAATGAATATTGCTATAACTGTGGGAATATATTTTAAAGGTATCCAGTAGTTCTCCTGAATTTTTTCAGATTTTTTCGGGGCCATTATTTTAAGTTACAGAAAGTCAAATTTGACATTTTAGCACTTTTTTTGCACTCTATGCCCATTTTCATGAATTTACAGCTCCCAGGGGATGCATTTTTCACTATAAACATAAATATGAGTTTTTTTTGTAAAATTTTCTGAATTTTTTCATTTAATTCTATTTATTTTAAATTAATTTCTGTGCTTTCTATTTCAGTTAAATAAGCTATTTACAAAGAGCAGGTATCCACTGAAAATTCGTTATTGATTTTTAATGTGTGAAATTGTGCGTTTAAATAAAATTATCAATGTTTTAATGAGTCATGACGTTTGTGCAATCGAATTAGAGTTAAGAGTTATATATTTGATTTCATAAGTGAACTATGTTATATATAAGTTTGTGTTGTAAGTTAATTTAATTGTTAAAAATATTAAAAGAAAAAACATGTTTCTTGAATATAATAATGTATTTTGAATATACATCCTAATGGAAGTTTTAAACTTTTACGTATTATTCTCTTTATTTTAAATAATACATTTTATATGATTTGGTACTCCTCTCCTCTATATAATATAATATATTTTCCTAAATAAGTTATATCTTCATATAGGAGGCGAAAAAAAGAAACGTTGAAAAAAAAAATGTGTCTACTGTTAAAGAAGAATACCAGATGCAGATGGAAAATATATTAAAAGAACATAATTACGCAGTTATATCAGATATGAAAGTTAATGTTTATGATAATGATTTTATCGAGGATTCAAGAAACGACACCCATCTCTCAGACACAGTAATATCGAAAGAATTGTCTTTTCACATCAATATTTATAGCGAAAAAGAAGAAATGTTGAAATCGGGCAAATCTTCTTTACATAATGTAGTACATGTAGCTAAGGAAGTTGAAGAGATGATGGTTGAAAAAACGGTATAATGTGATGACAAACAATTTGATTCTTCATTTCTTATACATCAATCATCGAATGAAAAAAATATATCAATGGTAAAGCAGATTCAGAATATCTCACAAAAAGAATTTGAAATTAGTGAAAAGACTGGAAAAGATATAAGTAATATAAAAAAGGATGCACTATTAGAAGAAATCGTTAATAACATCCAAAATCAGAATACGTCTGAACTTAAAGATGCAAATAAAAAAGATGGTCGAGAAATTCTGCAGCTAGATTATTTCTCCGACAAATTTATAGAATTAATTTACACTCATATGGAAGTTTATGAATGCTATGCACCTATAAAATGTGTACAAAAAATTCGCAGTGGATTAATACCAGATTTTGTTATTCGTGTCCTCACTGCAATTTTAAAGAGTGGATCTCATCTGAAGATACTAATCGAACGCAAATGAATCTTAATGAAGCTACTGTTCTCGGGACAATAAATATTGGTATTGGTTTTACTCAATTGTCCGAATTACTTGCTGCAATGGATATCAATTGCATGAATGCCAAAACTTACAAAAGAAAAATGGATACACTTTATAATCTCTTAAGAAAGTGTTCTGTAGATAGTATGATTGCGGCGGGAGAAGAAGAAAAGAAATTGGCCATTGCTAGCAATCAATTACATGAATCAAAACCATGGATAACAGTTATCATCGATGGCTACTGGATAACACGGTCTTATGGAAATAATTATGATTCTTTGTCAGGTGCAGCAGTTATAATTGGCCAACGTACGGGAAAAGTATTGTATGCTGGCGTAAGAAATAAATATTGTTCAAAATGCGAATATCTAAAGAGAAATAACATGGCACCAACAGATCATCCCTGTTTTAAAAACTGGGACAGAAATGCTCCTTCCACAGGAATGGAAAGTGACATTATTTTAGAAGATTTTAGATCTAGCATCGAGATGCACGGACTTATATATAAAGTATTCGTTTCAGATGGTGATAGCAGCGTTTATAAAAATATCACTGACAATGATGTTTATAGTGAATATTTGTTAGTTCCAACAAGAATTAGGTGTTATAACCATCTTTTGCGAAATTTATGTACAAAATTAAATGTTGCGTCAAAAACTACACAGCGCAAGGGTTCTAACAAAATAAAGGATTTTGTCACATTACGTAATTCCGCAAAAAATAAGATTTTACCCATTCGAAAATTAATCGATTTTTGTGTTGATCATAGAAGAACGGAAAACTTAGACTTTAAACATCAAAAGCTGGAATTGCATCAAGATATTCTCGTCATTCCAATGCACATTTTTGGTGATCATTCAAAATGCAATGGTCGAGCATATTACAATGAAGAATGTGAAAATCATGAAAAGGAAAGTATACTTCTTTCACTAAAGAAAGCTGGTTTATATGAAAAAATTGAAGAAGCGATAGAAACCTTAAGCAAATTCACAGAAAGTCTTTTGTATAAAGTTACAAACAACATGGCTGAATCATTTAATTCGCTAATTTGCGTTGATATAGGAGGTAAAAGAGTTAATTACGAATTAACTTGTCAATATAATACAAGAGTATTCGCCGCTGTAATTAAACATAACAGTCAACAGCTATTAACTGAAGTGAATAATTACAAATATGGATTTGTACCAGAAACTATTAAAGTTCTGGATCAAGAACGTCAAATAAAAGTGTCAAGAAACCGTGAATCAAGAAGATTCCAAGGAAGGAAAAGAAAGTTCTCTTCAAAAAAAAGTAAAGATAAATATTACGGAGACAAATCACAACAAAAGGATTTGCCAGAAGAAGATATGAAAGATCTAGAGAAAATACACTTCGACAAATTAAAAGAAAATCAAAAGATTAGAATAGCAATTAAAGAAAGAACTCAAGATCAATCCAATTCAATGGAATGGGTATGCTTAAGAAAAAAATTGCTCACAGCATCGCACTTTGCATCAATAATATGCAGTAAAGAAACTACTGGCTGTGCACAGAAAGTAAAAAATATTTTGTATCCTTCAAATTTCAAAACACCAGGTATGCAGTACGGTATAGATCATGAAGGTGAAACCATTGCTTGCTTAGAAAATATGTTAAATACTAAAGTATTAAAATGCGGATTATATATTGATCCTTGATGGATTATTGGGTGGTGGCAGCAATAAAAATAACACCTCACTAACACTTCACTTTGTTTAATATAAAAAATAATAAAATACTAAAGGTACAAAATATAAAAACGAGATCTCGCGGTGGCGCCTAGACGATCAACTCAGATCGGTAGCTGAGGAGAGAGTAAGTCCTCCGACGGACACCGTGCTCTTCTATTGTCTTAAGGTGGTGGGGGAAAATCGATAGAAGGGCCGATCGCAATTCCAACACTCCCTCCCGATCGGACCTGTAATCACTTACTGTTTCCTAAAAGAAATACAAATCACACATATTAAGCATAATATATACGCATCTCTTTATCCATTCATTATCTTGAAGGTTAGTTTATTATGTAAACCAAAAGCCAACGGCTTTGTAAATATATCAGCAAGCTGTTCTTTTGACTTAACCCACATCACTTTAACAAAACCCATTTTAACACATTCTCTCACATAATGTTCTTTAATTTCAATCATATGTAGCAACTTATTGCTACCTGTTATTTGGGTGGCTGCACTAGCCGCCTAATTGTCGCACCACAGAATCATAGGTTTGAAGTCATCAATTAGAATCAATTTGAGAGCATTTGACAACGAAATTTTATATTGACACGCCTCGCTCATTGCTATATACTCAGCTTGACAGTTAGATAATGTGACATTTAATTTGTTTGTGTGTCTTTCAAGACACCGCATCTCAAAATAATTTAATTACAAAACCACTAGTTGTCAAACTATTTCTACAATCGGCAAAACTTGCATCAGAATAGGTTTGAATATCATCAGTATTGCCAGTATATTTTAGACCCAAGTACACACTTCCCTTTAAATACCAAAAATCCTTTTATCATTTCCCAATCGTCCTCATTCGGATTTATTCGATGCTTACCGACAATATTTACTGCATAAGTGATATCAGGACGCGTCACATTTGCTAAATACAATAATGAACCCACGGCTTCTCTATAGGGAACATTCAGTTTGAATTCGTCACTTTTGTATTCCGATTCTGTCTCATTCTCTTCGCGATCGCGTCTCTTACGATTTGCTACCTGGTTTGTAATCATCGGAGTCCTTTGCGGATGCATCTCATCAAACCCAAACCTCTGTAACAATTTTAATATATAGCTTTCTTGTGACAATGTCAACGTTTTATTCACTCTATCCCGTATAATCTTAATTCCCAGAAAGCACTTCGGTTCTTCCAGATCAGCCATTTCAAATTCTGATTTCAATTTAGTTTTCACCTCGCTTAGTCGCACTTGATCGTTGCTAGCAATTAACATGTCATCAACATACAAAAACTGAAAAACAATATTTTATTCGCCTCTCGCCAAGTAAATAAACATGGTTCGCTATCATGAGTATGTAAACCTATTTTATTAGCGGCTTCCGTAAACCTTTCATTCCAATGTTTCGGACTGATTTTTTAAACCATACAGCGCTTTCTTCAATTTACAGACCTTCTCTCGCTTCTCTTTGCTCGTCACATTCATGCCTTCTGGCAATTCTATGTATATCTCTTCGCTTATAGTTACGTTCAAGAAATCGGTTTTCACGTCCATTTGATATACGTCCAAATCATATTTATTAATGATAGCTAAAACCGATCTTATCAAGGTTAATCTCGAAACAGGTGCGTATGTTTCAACCAAATCATATTCATTTCTATCCTTGAAGCCTCTTATAACAAGTCTCGCTTTATATTTACACGTCCCTTCCTTTTTCCATCTTTTTCTTCAAGATCTACCTAGAATCTATTATATTCGGTTTATTTTCGCCTCTCACAATTTCAGATCGTTCTACCAGTTCCCATACTTCATTTTTGTTCATTGAGTCCAATTCACTCTGAATTGCAGACAACCAATTTTCTTTGTCATTTGAACTCATCGCCTCTCTATACGATTATGGGTCACAGTTAATTTTTGCTAACAGTGCATTATATTTCGGATCACTTAATATTTGTTCTTTTTCTATTTCGCTTTCTTTCGCTTGTAATTTCCTCGGGCAACCTCTCTTTCTCTTTTCTACTCCCTCCTTTCTTATTATTTCCTCAAATTCTCTCGACACATTTTTCTCATAATTCAAGAACCACTTCTCGTTTACCTTTTCAAAATTATTGTCCCAGTCTTGTATTTGATTCTTTGTGAATCTGTCACCAAAAACAATTTTTTCATTGAATCTCACATCTCGACTTTCATAAAATCTATTCTCATCTGGTTTGAACAAGACATAACCGGTAGCTTTGTATCCAACAAGAAAACTTGGTATTGCAATCTGTCTAAACTTAGGACCTATTTTCCTCTGAATCTTTACATAAGCCATGCAACCAAAACGCCTAAATTGTTTTAAATTCACGGTATAATTTAGGTTGAATTTTTCCAAGGAGAAACCATCTCATTTAACTTGTGCAGAGTTCTATTGTAAGCATAAACAGCAGCACCCAAAAACCAAGTCCCTCATATTTTCTGGAAATTTCGAATCAAACATTAGCGCTCTTACTTTCTTCTGAATAGTCTGATTGAATCTCTCAGCCACTCCATTGTGTTGAGGAGTATCAGAACATGCCAACTACAATTCAGCTCCGAGTGTTTCGAGTACTTATATTGTATCGCCTCCCGTAAATTCTGTGCCCTGATCTGATCTTAAATAACAGACTTTCGCGTCTCGTCCAAGTAAATTTCTCGAAGTTTTAACAAACTGATCAAGACACGATCCTGTATCAATTTTAGATTTCATGGGATATGCCTGAGCTAATCGGGAAGAATCATCTACAAATACACAAATAAAGCAATATCCCTTGGGTGTCATTTCGGACTTATCGGGCCCATTATGCCCGAATGAATTATTTGTAATTGAGCAGATGCTCTCATCCTCGTCTCATTAAAAAGCAATCTGTTCATTTTAGTCATTCTACACACTTCGCATTCAAGCACGGAATTATCAAAGTTCACATCACTCAATTCCTTAAAATCAGGAAATCTCTTTTGCAAGTTTCTCAGATAATTTAAAAAGGCATGACCCATTCTTACATGCCATAATATTGACTTATTCGATTGGGCAGGTAAATCTGTGTCGCAATTAATTTCCTTTTTCACATCTCAATTTTTCATCAGTGTTTACAGTTATTTCGTTAGGGTTATGCAGTTTTCTACCTGCCACTGTTATTTCAAAACTTGAACCGACTTTCAACACGTCACTGTTATTTCAAAGCTTGAACCGACTTTCAACACGTCACTGTTATTTCAAAACTTGAACCGACTTTCAACACGTCACTTTTATTTCTTAATTTCTTACTGGGATTCGATTCCTTGGATTTCATTTAATTTTACATCAGGAGTCGGTTTAATTTTCCTGCTGGTTAGAAGATACTCATTGGTGTACAATTGAATTTTTCCGAACTTGATTTTGAACTATCGCTTCGCTTTTCTATTTCGATTTCAACCAACCAGTGTGGTTTCTCGTATATTCCAGTCAGAAAGGTTTTATTCGAAATGGGATCAAATATATCTACTCTCTCATTATCCAAATGAATGCCTAGTCCCTTGTCTACAAATTTTCTTAAGGATAGCAAATTTTCCGAAAGTGATTATCACATTATTTAAGGTTAGAATTCTATTATTTCCCGTTTTAATATCTACGCATCCCGCTCCCTCCGATTTTAAGCTCGCCTCTGTAATTTTGTTTGCGCATCTCTCACATTTCTCTCATCACTTCCAAATTGTCTTTTGTAACCAAGAGTTCGATTCTCTTGGTTAAATCTCGCATACCTTATAATACCGCGTCCTCTTTCACGTCACTCGTTGCTCGCATCACTTGTGCTGGGATTTGGGCAATTCTCGGCCTTACGCTCCCGTGATAACTGCCTACAATTGTAGCATAATTTTTCTCCCGAGTTTTTCCTGGGACATTCACGACTAATATGCCCATATGCGTGACACTCGTAGTAACGCATCCCTTCTATTTGTGCGGCAGCCAGAGCTACTCTAGGCTTCACACTAGTGCTCACTGTCGCACCTCCGCTTCCCTTCCTCATCGCTTCATGCTGTAAAAGAAATGTTTTTAATTGATTATAATTTAGATCCTTACCCGTCGCGTTTTTGTTCACAAAATTAAGTTCGTGAATCTGTGGCACTTCTCGTACTATTGCATTATAAAAGGCATCACGAATCTCAGATTCAGCAAACGGCTGAGTATGAGGAATATTATTATGTGTTCTTATTATCTCATCAAATTTATCAACGAAAACTGACACTCTCTCTTTACGTTTGAACACCAAAGAATACAACTGTTTCCTTAAGTTAACAGACGATAAACTACATTCACATCTCTTAATTTCCTTAATTTTTTCCAGCATCTCTTTCGGGTTTTTAATATCAATAAATTTGGCATGATAATTTTGATCGATATGATTTATTAAAATGTCTCTGACTTTAAACTGATCTCGCGTTAACATTTCTCTTTCCGTCGCGTCTCGTTTTTCAGAGTTTTCATCAATAATGTACATTAAATCCAAGGCAATTAATTCCGAAGTAAAGTAATCCATAAACAGTTCGTATTTCATTTGTACCGATAATTTATAATCTCTCTTTGTACTCGAATCTCTCATATTCAGTAATTTAATCGCGTCTTTAAACTCACTCATGTCATTCGATTTGTTAAAATTTTTAGTTTCCGAATTATTTTCTTTCTCTAATTCCGATTTAATTAATTTTATTATATCCGGTTTCGATATAACGTCATGCCCCGAATATTCGGTCGAATTATGTGCAATTTGTTCAAAATCATTTTCATTCTTATCATAAAACTCATCTCTTACCTCTTTCATTTCCCTTAACACCTCTCGTCCTTCACGAATGCATCCTCTCATCCCCGAACACATTCGTCTCATCTCATCGTTGAGGTTGCGCTTCTCATCAATATTTTCTCTCAAGTTGTTTTGTTGTGATATGTCGCGTCCCGTCATTGAATCAAAGAAATTGTTTATGTCCGTGACCACCATGTCTACCCGGATCATCAAATTCGCAACAGGTTGCATTTTCTCCTCAATAACTTGAGTGACTCTTTCCATCACATTTCTCGTCTCATCCATCTCATCTGAAAAATCATCTCTTTTAATATTAGGCAATTTAGTTTTGTTTTTAATTCGCATGCTTATGTTGCATTTTTCATCAGCAATAATCAACGGCGCATTTTTATTTAACACATTCGCTTCTCTGAAATTTCGCTTCTCGTTTATTATCGAATCTCGTTTATCGCTCATCTCAGAGTCCGTTTCGCATTCAAAATCTCTCTCTCTCTCTCTCTCTGCCCATCTCTTCACCCTTCACGTCCACGTCTCTCAGGTCGACCTCAAACGCATCATCGTTCAACTCATCGCTTGTAATACCCATCTCTTTCGCATCATTCAAATCCCATTTAATCATTTCAGATTTTACTAAATTGCCTAATTCGGTAGAGGGGTAAGTAATTAACTGGTTTTTGACCGGAATGGTCAGTACTTCCCTTTTATTGCGCCTAGCCTTGATTGCTTCAGATACCACTCGAATCTGATCTCCTGATAGGTGATCCATATCTGAAAAACATGTATCGCAATCAGCTGATGGTTCAACCTCTTGAACACAAAGCTGTTAAACCATCAGCGAATGTAGCCAACTAACACTTGAACACAAAGTGTAGCCAACCACATCCCCACTAATGCACTGCGAGAACGTACGACGCCTGCAGCACATCAGCAGACCAGCTGTGCCGATGAATGCAACTTTTAAAACACTTTAATAATTATTATTTATTATGTACACAGGGTACATGTGAATCCGGATTCTATTGTGAAAATTATTTACTTTTCAAGAAGGTCTAGACCAACCTTCTGCCCGGGGAAACTGTTCTCATGTCAATTCTCATTTTAAACAGCGCATCACTTTGTTAACGTTAACTTTTACTTAATATCCTTTTAAAGTTGCTTAGTCATTTGTTCGACCGATATTGTATCGCATGCGGTACGAGAAAGAGGAAAAAGAAAAGAAAAGAAAAGGAAGATCAGCTGATCCGAAATTAGCGCGCAAGATCCTGCCTATCTAGCTTTTCGTCTACCACACTTCGCGCTTCTTTGCATCGAGAACGCCCCGCTCCGCGCTCACCTAGTCTCGCTCGTTTCCCTACTACGTAAGTACGCGTCTCCGCTCTCTTTCCCACTTCGCTCGCGCCCGAACTCGCGCTTCTCCCGTACACGCCCTTCTCCCGTACTCGCCCTTCTCTCTCTTTCTCGAGTGTTCCCGAGCTCGTTCGGCCGCTCTCGCCTTGCGCTCTCCTTCTAACTCGCACTCACGCTCTCCTTCTCACTCGCACTCACGCTTTTCTTCTCTCTCGCACTCTCGCTCTCCTTCTCTCTCGCATTCTCGCTCTCCTTCTCACTCGCACTCTCGCTCTGCTATTCCTACTTCGTCGCTCACGTGTTCCCGCCGCATGCAATACCCGGTACAAACAAATGCCGCGCTCTGACCTTTCCAAGGTCCTGTTCCACGAATTTTTCGAACAAAAGACAATCGTGTCTATGAACATTTTTTCTCATCACACTCACAATTTTTCGCATCTAGGCTTTTCTCATCACATCCACACAAGATTAATAATAGATTAATAAATAAATTAATAAAATTAATAAACCATGAATACCGGCCGGTGAATTTGCATAACATGTTAGTCCAAGATCGCATCGCACAACGATATCGTTTTAAACACAAATCACCGCGTCGCTATCAAATCGATTTTCACTTCACTTTATTAAGAATTTTCACATACCCTTGGTGATGCTGCTCGTCGCCTTCTCTTCTTCTTCCGACATCCTCGTTATGCACGACTCTTACCAAAAAGCAGAACCTTCTCTGAATTCCCCGCGCAAATGGAAGCGGTGGTGGGCCGATAACCTGATGGATTATTGGGTGGTGGCAGCAATAAAAATAACACCTCACTAACACTTCACTTTGTTTAATATAAAAATAATAAAATACTAAAGGTACAAAATATAAAAACGAGATCTCGCGGTGGCGCCTAGACGATCAACTCAGATCGGTAGCTGAGGAGAGAGTAAGTCCTCCGACGGACACCGTGCTCTTCTATTGTCTTAAGGTGGTGGGGGAAAATCGATAGAAGGGCCGATCGCAATTCCAACAATCCTATTCACCCTTATCTAGCGTGCACTCCAGATGGAAAAATTGGCAACGATGGTATTATAGAAGTTAAAACTTCTCTCGCTGCAGAAAACTTAACGGCAGAAGAAAACAATGGTACATATAAAATGAATGAAAAACATAATTATTATTATCAAGTGCAAGGACAATTGCACATTACACAGAAGTCATACTGCATTTTTGTATTTTGGACTCCTAAAAGTATGATACATGTTCGTGTAGAAAGGGATGATTTATTCTGGAAGGAAAAAATGGAAAGCTTATTGCACAGATTTTACATGAAATGCATGCTTCCTGAGATACTAGACAGTCGTTGGAACAGAAGTATGCCTTTGAGAGAACCAGATTATATTTTAGAAGCAAAGGAAAAGAAAGCAAAACAAATCGCAGTTCAAAAAAAGAATTTAAAAAAATGATAGTTACTGATAAAAATAGAAAAATGGCCAACAGAAGTGAAATTAAAAAAACTACTGACGATATTGAATTAATTGGAGTTAATTCAGAATATGAATGGACTATTGATGATACAATTTCACATTTAACTTTCATAGAAAATAGAGAAATATCCTTGACAGCAGTAATAAAAAATGTCTTAACTGATAATGATTTATTAAACGATGATTCCTTGGATGCATTTATTCGAGTTGCAAATGAAAATCATGCAGCATATAATATGCAGAGTGTACTCTTTATTTCCTACGCACAACTTATTGAACCTGTTCTTTCGAAGGGAATTTCTATTATTGGAGGAAATTGCACAGGACATTGGCGTGTTGTTTATTATGACGACTATGTTATTAAAATATACGATACACTTGTTTCTCACACTCAAGGAAGATTGCATGAAGTAGAGAAATTATATTTAAATCTACGCTTTCCAAAAGCCAAAAGTGTAATAGTTCAAAAAATGAGTATGCAATAACCTGATGAACTCAGTTGTGGAGTTTATGCAGCTGCCATAGTTTGTGATATTATTTTAGGTATTGATCCATCAAGTTCAAAATATTCGTTAAATGCTACAAAAATCAGAGAACATTTTATAAATATAATAAAAGCAGGTACATGCTCTGCATTTCCAAAAGATAATTAAAACGAATTGATGACATTGCATTAAAGAAATATTAGAGAAAAAAGAGTTTACAAAATGATTCGTGGTGTAAAAGTAAACTTCATTTCAATAGTTGTATCTACAAAATGCGATAACACCAAGCTTCATTCTTAAGCTCATAGAAGTAAAAGCTTTTGTAGATGTAATTTAAATTACATAAGGAAAAAATGTATGATTAAATAATATATACATAATGTATATGCAAATATATATAACGGGGAGATGACCGACGCGGTGGCGGAGTGGTGGAAGCGCACCTCGGCCGATCGCGAAAGTTAAGCAGCGCTGAGCGCGGTTAGTACTTGGATGGGAGACCATTCTCGTGCGGCTTTCGTTATCGGTTAGGTGTTTTTCACATTCCACAACGTGACCGGGAGGTGTGAAACATTCGGTTTCGGTGTCAAGGCCTACGCAATGTGACTTTGACACCCAAAAAGAATGTTTCGAATACACCGGCCATCTCGGGTGAGGTTTTCCCTGCTTCACAGGTTTCCCTCATCCACGGGCATAACCCCGGGCGAATGCGAGATGGTGGGGTTTTTAAGGGAAGGATAAAAGCACCCACACATAGGTGGTAGGTGGACACCGTTAAAGTCCCCCAGGGGATAAACGGTAGGAAGTGCCAGGAAAAAAGAGGGCACAAAATCAAGAATAAAAAAAAAAAAAGAATATAACGGGGAGATGAACTTTTATGCGGTGGCATCTCACGGAAATATTTAAAAAAATATATACAAAAAAAACTTCATAAAAGTGAAATTTAGTTTTATGCATAAAAATATCTAAACAAACGTCTGTTTGTGCAATTTATATACGTATAGTATATGGTAAAGTCTTATATACGTTATTGTGTATGATATAATCTTATATGCGTTATTGCATATGTTACGGCCTTATATGCGTTATTGTATACGATATAAACTTATATACGTTATTGTATATGTTATTGTAGGTGCTCATATATTATTTTACAGCCTACTAACCCGTACGGCGACTCTTACGCGCAGAGCACGCTAAATATGTAAATACATCTAATGCAACCAAATTCGTGCTCGACTGTATGCGCGTGATTATATCGACTACTAGGATGTATATAAACGCTACACATCCTAGTAAGATGTATACAAATTCTCCATATCGTCGACCGTCCACTTGAAAATCGAGACCAACGTCTTCGAAACGCGTAGTACGTAATCTCTAGCAGAAACAAATGATAGGAGTCGCGTATGGTATCGGATTCACGAAACTCGATGTGTTACAAACGAGTCCATGCTAACACGCAGTTGTTTTCTGTATAGCCTAATATAAACAAAAGCTTGCAGTTAAAAATTTAATGCTTCTCTAGAACCATGCATTAACGTTATATCTAGTATCGAACCGCTTCTCGCAGAGTACAGATCTAACTTTCCTCGTGACGTTATATCCAAGTGTGAAAATTCATTTATTAAATTTTGTAGTTTTTAAAAATTCGATGTACTTTTTTAATATTATATCTAGTACTATACTAACTTTTATAAATATACGCTACTAATTTAGATTTTAAAAAAGATTTGAAAAATGAACAGTTTATTAAATAATGGTAACAAAAGTACAAGTGATAGTGAAAGTGATGAAGAGTGTAAAATTCAAATAAATGAACTAATTAATAAAGCCAAGTCTAATATAATACCAAAAAACTCAAAAAAATTGTATGAATTACAATATACAAAATTTGAAATGTGGTGTAAAGAAATGAAAGTAACAAATACAGACAAAAGGATTGTTCTAGCCTATTTTGAAAAATTATCAGAAAATTACAAAGCAACATCATTATGGGCCATTTACACCAAGTTGAAATCAATGCTGGTATTAAAACAAAATATAGATATTAGTTAAGTACTTGGAATTACAATGTTTTTTAAAGACAAAATCGAAACATCACACTGCCCAAAAATCGAAAGTATTTACAAATGAAGAAGTTAGTAAATTTATTAATAATGCTCCAGATGATGATTATCTTTTACATAAGGTTAATTAAAATTTATAATACACGCAGATATATTTATGTTCTAAATATTTTGTATTTTAATAATTATTCGTATTTAGGTAGCTTTAATTATTGGAGTACATGGCTGTCTCCACAAAACAGAATTATTAAACATAAATATTAAAGACATAAAACTCCAAGGATCACTTTATCACATAACAATACCTGTTACGAAAACAGGTATCAGCAAATCATTTGTTACGAGTGCAGAAACCTTTCCAATTATTGAAAAATACTTGAAGCTTCGTCCTGAAGGCATGCAACGGTTTTTCCTTCAATATCGAAATAAAAAATGTGTTCGGCAGGTAATATCTACATTTCATTTAATTCTATTATCTACGGAAAAATGACAAATTAATACATAACGTAACCATTGTTGCACGTGGGAAAAGGAAAAATTGGTACTATACCTTATGAAATCGCAAAATTCCTTAACCTTCCCGAACCCAAAAAGTACACAGGACATGCCTTTAGAAGAACTTCAGCCACTTTAATCGCTGACAAAGGCGTGGATATAATAACATTAAAGAGACATGGAGGATGGAAGAGTAGCAGTGTAGCTGAAAGCTATATAAATGATTCGATGCGAAATAAAACGGATATTAGTAAAATGATTTCATCTTCAATTATAATTAATAAACCCACTACAGTAAGAAATCCGTTATCAAATAAAAATGTGAATATGAAAAATTGTGCGGAAGAATTATATTATGCTGGTCCATCTACTTCAAAACAAAATAATATTCTAACACAAGAAGAGTTAAAAGAATTAGACAATATAACGCAAGACGAGTTGAAAGAGGTAACAAATACGGATTTTTCAACTAATAAAAAACAACGTGATATTCATAAACCAAGTGAACATTCCATCGAAAACATAGAAAACATTAATCCAGATCACTTCCAAGAAATTGATGAATCTAACAACTTACAAAAAAAGAAAAAACTTAATGAAGAAAAAGAAGAACATAACAATATAATCGAAAATGCTATTCAACAAGACATAGAAGAAATCATGTCTACTGAACTTTCAAGTACTTCGGAGAAGAAAAAACCAATTTATATTTTTAAAAACTGCACTATTACGATTAATAATAAATAATTTTAATGTTTTATAACTTTTTTTAATATTAGATAAATAATTGTGTACGCGCAAAAGAAGTTCAGCTAGTTTAATAAAATATTACTTACTTGATTGTTTTATTCAATATATTTGTTTAAAATAATTATTTATTTTAATAATGTATTTTGTCAATTATAATCGATGTAACATTTTACTGAATTACTTGAAGTTTTTTGTGTAACAGTATAAAAAAGTTTAAATTAGAAATGTTTGAATAAATTCTTGTTTTAAATATAAATTTTAAACATTATTCATTATATAATTAGTATCTAAAGATTTTGAGCATTTTTTAATTAATAAAAGAGTATAAAATTGGAAAAGAAGAATATATTATTAATTATTTTTAAGTTATAAGATTTGTTAAAAAGATTATGCATGTAACTTAACATATATTTTAATAAATACTTATTCTACGAAAGTAAACAGAAACTGCGTGTATACATTTATTACCCACGGCATCGGATTGCCGAAACTTGGTGTGTGTCGTGCGCGCGCGCCCGGTCTAACAGTCGATCTGTACCTATATAACCCAAATTATCTATTATTGCCATGCATTTAACATTCCATTTATTTTTGTTAATTTCTCTGACACGTAAGAGTCTTGTACGGGTTATAAGGCTGTAAAATCTTTTACGCACTATGGGATATACGACACGTTATCGCAATTAGAGGGAAAATATCTATTGTGAATGGATTAGTTCTGCCTTGGCCGCTCGCTGCGCTCGCGACCGCGGCCCAACTACTATCCATTCACAATGATATTTTCCCTCTGGTTGCATTAACGTGTCATATATACCAAAGTACATAAATAACTATTATATAATATGATCTTGTATACGTATTGTATATGAAAGAGATGGAATATATATATATATATATATATATATATATCTGTTTGTGCAACTTATATACGTATAGTATATGGTAAAGTCTTATATACGTTATTGTGTATGATATAATCTTATATGCGTTATTGCATATGCTATGGCCTTGTATGCGTTAATGCATACGATATAAACTTATATACGTTATTGTATATGTTATTGTATGTACTCATATATTATTTTATATAATATTATCTTGTATACGTATTATATATGAAAGAGATGGAATATATATATTGTATGCCTTGTATGCGTTATTGCATACGATATAAACTTATGTACGTTATTGTATATGTATTGTATATCCTGTTTTTGAACATAATTAAACTATCAGAACACAATTATTTTTTTTACTTTACAAACATAATTTTTTTACTTATTATTCATTCATTTTTACGTGTTTTTGCAAAGTTTCAGCGGGGTATAGCGGTTGCCAGCCGATTTACAATATTTTAAATCCTTTTTTCTCCAAGTTTCTCTGTATTCTATCCCCTTTCATCCCTTAATTACAGGTATTCCAATTATGCAGCATTTCTCGTAGTTTATCCGAGTTATTTACTGGTATAGAGAAGCTATATGTTTATTTTTATTTGGTGTAAATATAAAGTAAATGAGTAGAAATGAGGTATATTTAAAATAAATTTAATCATATCAAGATATGTAGTATTTAACGTATTTGCCTATATCAAGACGAAGCATAGGTCTTGTATTATTGGTGTAGAAACAATTTTGTACATATCATGATTAGCGATTGTACTAAAGAAAAAATAGAAGAATTCTGATATTTGACGATAAAACCAAACCAAAATAAAACCATTAGGAGTTGCTCACTGTTACAAAAATGTAACAGTTATGTTATAACGCATTGGGTTTCATACTAAAAATTTAGTTTATTTTTTAATATGATTATAATTTATAAATAAAAAAGTTTAACCAAAATTTAGTGTAATGAAATGAGCATAAAAATTATAAAAAAAAGTTTTTAGAGTAATAAAACTTTCTTCTTAAATAAATAAATTTTCGTATTAATTGTAAAGCAAGATTTATAACATTTAACGGGCATATTAATAATAACTTGTGTCTTCTATTACTCCTATAATTCGTAATTTACACCCTCTTTTAAAATTTGCGTTTTAATTCATAATTATGTTCAATTTATTTTTCCCGTTAGTTATGAAGCCCACGAATTTATTTTGATTATTATAAACAAATTCATTTCTTTGAATAACCTTCTGTTTCTAATAAATACATATTTGTTTATTTAAAATATTGTTTTATATAATTACATTATTTTCTACTCACTTATATATCGATGCAATTTTGAAATATCATTAAAATCAATAACATTTAAAATTGAAGTATTTTTCGGATTTCAAATTCTCCTAAATTAATAATTTTTGAAAAATTTTAAAATTTAATTCTAATTTCAGATTACCTCTGTTATAAATTGAATTTTCTTATGCCATTAAGGTTTCTAATAGAATTATCTTAAAAAATGCAATAATTAATGTATTTAATTTTTAACTCATTAAATGTCATATGGATATTTGGAAAAGTGTATATGATTAAAATTTATTTTTTCTTCACACAACCATGCATTACATTGAATTTTAGATCCGTTATTACTATTCAGTACAAATTTAGCAATTTCATAAGTTTTATCATTAATAAGTGAACTAATACACATTTTTTCAAGTTATAAACGCAACAAAATTTTACGCGCAAAAAAATACATAAATATTGACTTGTACTTTATGAGTCTTTGACATTGAAATTAAAAATTCTAACCTGAAAGGATAAATTCTAGAGAAAACCAGCAACCAATGTTACACATAATGTTATATAGTAAAAGTTAATAGATTTTGAGATAAATACATGTAGTCAGCTGTTGTCAAAAAAAACTAGATAAAACTCACTTTTTGAGATTAGAACAACTTTTCAATAAATTATTTTTAGCACCTAAAAATTTTTTTTCTGTTTTCTCAATAACATTTTCAGTCCGTACCTAAAATTTACTGCGTTTAAAATTTTTATCCTACCAGTTGAAGTGAAATGGCCCATTTATATATATATATATATATATACCCTTATGAAGATTCTAACTTTATTCTAAATTTACTATGTGTTTTTAAAAATAACCCATCTCTTCCACTATCGACTAAATGGTACAGAACTCGCTTTTGAATTTCAACAAACAATGGAATTTTCAATTCTTCAACCAAAAAGGGGTTATGGACGGCAGTTCGCATAAGTACCCTTCCGCGGAGTGGTCAGCATAAGTGACATAAAATCGCGACGTTCCATATTTCTTTCGGACCGGTGATACGAGATTTCCGAAAGTACCTGCGCATGCGCCGTACGGCAGTGACAAACAGTCGATTTATCAAAAATGTTTTGTTTAATTTTTTAAATAAATATATGATTTTTTAAGAATTTAAGCGGTGGCTCAATTAAAAATAGAAAAGGAGAAAAAAAAGAAATAGGTATTCTTGATTTAATTGAAAGATGATTTTAAATATTTTCGCGGGTCACGGCATTTTTAGCACGCTAGCTTCTAAATGATTAATTTTCTTATTTTCTGAATGTTTTTTGATATTGATAAATTTTTCTTAAATAACCTATTATTATTTTACGTGATGAAAGTAGCTAAAATACTAAAAATAACTGTTGTAATAAAACACTACGTTCTTTCGCACGTAAATTGAACAACCAATCAAATTTCGGCTCAACAGTCAAGATTCATATTTTCAAATCGAATTACAGTGTTGCTACTATATAGTACAAAGTCATACCGAATATATTGATGTATCGCGATTTTTCCGCGTTCGTTACTGTAGGTCTGTTCGCGATTTTACGTGTGTTCGTATAATAATACGTCCCGAGGAACAAGTATGTTCGAACTAAAGTCACGCAGGATAAAGGAAATGTGTGCACTTGGAATAAATACAAGATAAAATAGGTAAAAATCAACTCTATATTCAACAGAAAAGTTACAATGGAAAAATACAATGGAAAATATGAAGTGATCGCAAAGAGCTTCGAAATCGGTCTACCCTCCCACGCTCTTGCGATGCAGCTCTGCGCTTAACAATTTTTGATTTTTGCGTGGTGGAGGAAAGGTACGACCCTTTTTGGGGTGGAGAAAATAACGAAGGACCAATCCGCGCTTATTTTACCTCGACGCTTGGGTTTTTCCCGTTTGCTTACTTCTCGCTCTGACTGCGCACATATGTGTTGTCGAGGAAAAAATGTACTGTTGTCGGCCTCGGGGAAATACTCCTAATCCGTTTTATTACTTCATGAAGGTCTTGTTAGTCGTGTTGTTCGTATATGCGCGTGTTTATTGTTCCTTCTCTCTGGCATTGTACGCTTATTTTATTTTGATATGCGTTTACACGTTTTTACATCGTAGCATTATTTATTTATTTCTTATTCAATTTAAAATTCGCGCTTCGAATTTGGGTTGCGACGCGACAATATATATTATATTTTGGCGCGTATACCGATCTTATACGTTGGTAGCAACTGGCAGTAACTTGCACGTTTACTGTTAACGAATACGAAAATATCACATATTGGAAATATCTACATTTTCGTTTCTGAAATCGCCGCTTTAAAAAAAATTAGATTTTATTATATTTTAATATATTTCTGTTATATTAACTTTGAGGTTAATCATGAATGAAGCTATGAGAAAACATTCTTCTCCAGATAAGAGGTATTTATGCTATAAATAAATTTATTTGCCATGATTTTTTTGCATTTACAGTTTTTCTATTTATGTTGATTTAATTATTGTTTTATTTCTAATTTTTAGTTGTTATGTTAACGAACATTGTGTGAGCAACGATGATTTAGTTTGCCAAATTGATAATCTTTCTATTGATGATGCCATGAAAATTATTTCAAAACCTGTGAAAAAGTACTCTGGTTATTCTGTGCTTTTAGTAAGTATAACAATATTATTTAGTATTTTATACAGAATCTTTTAACATAGTTTTTAAGTTCAAGTTGTATGTAAATTATGATCTATATACTTTACATTATAGTATAA
This sequence comes from Theocolax elegans, assembly GCA_026168455.1. Classification (NCBI taxonomy): domain Eukaryota; kingdom Metazoa; phylum Arthropoda; class Insecta; order Hymenoptera; family Cerocephalidae; genus Theocolax; species Theocolax elegans. The sequence goes on along the minus strand of CM047427.1, from coordinate 14,014,642 downwards.
AAAGAGCTCTTTAAAAAAATAAGATTTATTATAAATAATAATTTAGATTTTAATAATAATATTTAAGAATTTTCGTGTACCTGCAGACCAAATTTATTTTACAAAAGCTTATTTTATACACATACGTTTAAATTTTGTAAAAGTTTATCAATACTTTCTATAAAAGATAGCATAAATTGATTTTTATTTCAATATTCAATCAAATTCAAATTTATTAGCCTGTGTAACTAATACTCTTTATTTTGATGTAAATGTGTAAAAGGTTTAAGGTTTTTGAAACACAATAATGTGATCATTGCTATAACTATTTTTATATTCAGATTTGATTCAATAATCAGATTTGATTCCCTTGCGTAGAAAACACTAAAACACTTATATAGAGTTTCACAAGCTGGCTTTCGTTGTATTCGTTCAAAAAACCTATATCATTAATTAATTATAAAATAAATACTTTTCAAAACTAAAGAGAATTATTTTCGACTATAAATAAATGTTTCAAATTATATAAAATTTCATGTAAAATAGATTAGAAATATGGATCAGTGAAAATATCGCGATTTTGCGCCCGCTGTAATCTACATGTATATAATATACACTAAAAAAAAATTTTATTTTAGTTCTCAAAATAATTTCTCAAATTACTTTAAAGAAAGAAATTTGTGTGAAAAATTTAAAAAAAAATTCACTTCCCAAGTGTAAAAAAAATTATTTATTAACAATTAAAAAACCATTTCACTAAAAAAAGTAAAAAAAAATAGGAATTGCAGGGTACAATTTCGCAAATTGTATAAAAGAAAAGGAGAAAGAAAAAAAAGAAAATAATTTTGTATTGAATTTCCCTGCAATTCGAAAATTGAAATTAAATTTTTCGCGTACGCTATTTGAAATATTATTCCTCAAATAATATTCCAATAGCGAGAAAATTACAGGTCTGTAAATTGACTCGATCTTTGTGTCTTGTACAATAGATATAATAAACGTAAACACGGCGCTTTGTTTACGTTCGCGCGTCGCGTGCCTCCTCGCGTCAACAACGCACGAATTAAGCGAGTTAAAATTTTAACGTATGTATCGAAATATAACGCCCGAAAATTATTATTTTAGTTACGCTTTAAAATTCGAATTTTTGTTGGCGGATTATAATTTTTCGCAAAAATTATAATTATTTATGCGCTAAAAAAAAATTATTTATGCGCAAAATAATAGCCTAAATTCGATTAATAATTTTCAAATATTATTATCCACAAGAGGAGAGAAGAAAAGAAATTAATTATGTCGGCGCTTAATAATTTTCCTCGAAAATTATTAATTATTTATGCGCTAAAACCAAATTATTTTTGCGCACAATAATCGCCAAGTATTAATAAAAATTATTAAGTGCGATTTATATCACCACATAAATCGAACACTTAACAAAAATTAATATTGATAAATTATATTTTAAATTACCATAGCGCTTCTATGCGTAATTTATGCGCGAGAACTATAACGATATAAAAGAACGAACGGAGAGAGAAAATACAAGGTGCGATTTATT